>CAUYON010094587.1:0-16258 GCA_963573935.1 Arctocebus calabarensis
AAAGTTGTGAGCACTGAAATTCTTTCAGGCTTCAATGTATCAGATATCAATAAAGCACAGCATAATACTGGACAGTACTAAATCTTCTATTTCTTAAGATGCATTGAAAAGAAGCGTTGACATTTCAATACATCAGTCAGAGGTTCCTGTCAGAATACTTTATGACTTCATAGCCAAAAGGACTACCAATCTCTACCAGGTATCTATACCTTGATTATCTTTTTTCATTCACTCTCACAATGTAGAGCCAATATGCATAAGGAAAAAAAAAACTGTGGGGAAATGTGATATATATTTAATTTTCAAATGGCTGTAGTTCCAAATTCATAGCAGAGTTCTTTGGTTGCTTGTTGAGTACTGATTTTCATGGTTAAACACTGGTATTTTCTCAAAATAAAAAGATATTAATACTAAATTCCATTAAAGAGGAGACAATTTGCATTTGAACAAGAAAATTTCATTCCACAAAGATGAAGTTTGCTTTTCTGAAAGCAAAACAAAATGTAGCAAACTTGCCTTGCTGCCTTTTATTGATTATTTTTGTACCCTTAGGAAATCAAGGGGAAAAAATCTCAGATACTTTATTTCCTTCAGCCCTGTAGAGAACTGAATCATCACTTTCTTTTCTGGTAGCAAAAACTCCCCGTGCTACTGTTTTCTTGTGGATCATAATTCTCAGAGCTTAAACATCTTTTCATTCAGTATTGTCATAGTTACGTTGTGCCATGTAAACACAAAGTTAATTTTTGCCTTGACAACAGGGTTGAAAAGTAGAAGGACTACTAGGAATATGAGGACAATTCAAATATACTCATCCAGTGGCATTTAAATTAGCTCCACATCCTCTAATACAGAGTGGCATACCCAAACACCTCACGAATGGAGGTCACACATTATATGTCACTGGATGAGATGTTTATATATATATGAGAAAAGTTGCACTTTGGGTTATGAAAGTAATGGGTTACTTAATTTCACAGGCAAAAAATAAAAGGAAAGAAAGATAAGCCATATAATAAAATGGTATATTGACATATTTTTATGTAAGATATAAAAGGACACTTGTATATGTTTTATATAATTGCTTTTAATTGTCATAAGGCATAAATTATATATAATCTCACATCTGAATAACATAATGTATTTGTTATTTAATATTTGAAAATATGAATATGTTAGTGCAAAATGAACAATGGATATGAAATCAGAAATAGTATAATTTATAGAAAAAATTTATGAAAGGTAATCTGAAGCAATCATGGTATTATGTATTATGTACCATTCTTTCTTTTCTTTCATTGGGCTGACTCTAACAATGAAAAGTTCAACTCTTTAAAATGATCTAGAGTCCATCCATTTTACTGAAGATATGATCTTATACTTAGAAAACCCCAGAGAATCAACCATAAGAATTCTGGAAATGATCAAGAAATATAGTAAAATCTCTGTGTCTAAAATCAATGTTCATAAATCACTAGCCTTTGCCTACTACGCAATGAAAATAATTTTATGGTTGGGGGTCACCACAACATGAGAAACTGTATTAAAGGGTCAGGGCATTAGAAAGGTTGAGAAAGGTCTACATCAATAACAGCCAAATTGAGAAGCAAAACAAGGACACTTTTCATAGTATCTTAAAGACAATGAAATACTTAGGAATGTATCTATCAAAGAAGGCAAAGGATCTCTACAAAAAGAATTATGAAACCCTAAGAAAAGAAATAATAAAAGACATTAACAAATGAAAGAACATACCATGCTCTTGACTGGAAAATTCAACATCCTTAAAATGTCCATATTACCCAAAGCAATCTATAGATTTAATGCAATTCTCATTAAAATACCAACATGATACTTTGTAGAATGTAAAAAATAAATAAATAATAGCTACTTATTTTATATGGAACTAGAAAAAAAACCCTATAGATAAGGCAAGTCTCTATAATAAAAACAAAGTTGGAAGCATCACTTAGGTTATAAGTTCACAGTGATCAACACAGCATGGTATTGGCACAAAAATAGAGACAGACATACGGAACCAAATAGAAACCAAGCGATGAAACCAGTCTCTACTTGCCATCTGATCTTTGTTAAACCAAACAAAAGGATACACTGGAGAAGAGAATCCCTATTCAATAAATGGTGCTGGGAGAACTTGATAACCACATGTAAAAGACTGAAACTGGAGCCATAATTTCACCACATACTAAAATTGACTCAAGATAGATAAAACATTTAAATCTAAGACATGAAATGATAAAATATTAGAAGAAAGTATGGGAAGAACTCTTAATGATGTCAGCCTGGGGAAAGATTTAATGAAGAAGACTTCAGTGGCAATTGCAACAACAAAAATTAATAAATGGGACTTAATTAAGTTGAAAAGTTTCTGCACAACTAAAGGGCACAACACTTAAAGCAAAATGGACAAACTTCATAATGGGAAAAAAATATTTGCATTTTACAAATCTGAAAAAGGGTCACTAGAATCTACAGATAACTCAAAGTAATCAACAAAAACAGAGCTAACAGTCCCATCTATCACTTGGCAAGAGACATCAACAGAACCTTTTCTGAGGAAGAAAGACAAATGGTTAACAAACTTATGAAAAAATGCTCATTGTCTCTAATCACCAAAGAAATGCAAATCAAAATCACTCTGAGATATCACCTAACCCTAGTGAAAATAGCCCACATTACAAGGTCCCAAAACTCTAGATCATGGAATGGATGTGGAAAGAGAGGGAACACTTACACACGGTTGGGACTGCAAACTATTACAGACTCTTTGGAAATAAATATAGAGAATCCTCAAAGAACTTAAATTAGACCTTCCATTTGATCCTGCAATCCCATTAGTAGGCATCTACCCAGAAGAAAAAACAAATCATTTTATCAGAAGGACATTTGCACTAGATGGTTTATCACAATTACTTTACAATCACCAATATGTAGAAACAACCTAAATGCCTATCAACCCAGGAATGGATTAATAAACTGTGGTATATTTGTAGAATTGAGTACCTCCCATTCTTGCTTCTCCATTCTTGTCATGCTCATTAAGAAGAATGTATTCCAACTCCATCCAGATTAATACCAAAAATGTAAAGTCTCCATCTTTTTAATGGCTGCATAGTATTCCAAGGCATACTTATATCACAGTTAAGATATTTTCTTAAATAAATATTTAGCAAAATTATATGCAATGACATTTTTTTGAAGTGGGACTTCCCATGACATTAGAAGACTATGAAGGCAAAATATGAGATTTATATACCACTTAAGTCCAAAGTTAAAATGGAGATTTATATTATCTATATTATGGGCTAGAAAAGATTTTCTCTACTTATGATTGCTTACAGACAATTCTTTTTGTGTCTGTAGATCTGTACTTTGATATTGCCTTATTTTTAGTTTAGTTTAGTTTCTTTAATGGTTTAGCCAGATCTTTGCTGGTTTTACTTACTCCCAGCTGAATCATTGTCTCATCTCAGACTTGACTTTATTTCCTTTGCAAGGAAACATTCTGGCCTGCTCCTGAGACTACGATGCATTCGTGTTGGGGAGCGAGTTCCAAGCACACCATCCTCAGTACTCCCCCGTACAGCTTGCATATCATCTCCATTCTTAGCTTAAGAGCATTAGCGAGGGTTCTGAGATGTTCTTCTCCCTTGCTGCTGAAGTAAAACTCCTGAAGGAAGGAGAAAACCCACCCTAAGACCCTGACTGTTTCTTTACTTTATTTGCAAATTGTGCTCTGTCTAGATGACACTCGCTAAAGTTTAAGGTGCGAAGATAGACTCTTTCCTCATCTCAGCTTTTATTGAAATCTTTTTTGGATTTTTTTTTTAAATTTCAGACTCACGCATGGGTACACATATTTTGGTTACATAAATTGCTTTTGTACAATTGGAGTCAAAGTTATAAATGTGTCCATCACTCAGATAGCATGCCTTGTGCCCAGAAGGTATAAATTTACCCTTCTTCTTCTTCCTGCTTACTTGATTTCTGAGGAATCTTTTTCCATATGTGTGTATAAGACTTGCTTAATTAGTTCGGGTTTAAAGGGGAGTACATGTGATGTTTGTTTTTCATTCTTATGATACTTCACTTAGAAAATGGTCTCCAGTTCCGTATAGATTAATATAAGACGTATCGTTTCACCACATTTTTCAAATGGCTGAGTAGGACTTCACATTATACATATATCACATTTTATTAATTCATTTATTTATTGATGGGCACTTGGGTTGTTTCCATTGAAACAGGATCTACATCTCTTACTACTAATAGAAATTCATGAGACATAACAGATTTAACCTAAGGCATAAAACCATACAAATTCTAGAAGAAAATGTTGGAAATACTCTTATAGACATTAGCCTAGGCAAATAATTTTTGAAAAAGACCCTAAAAGCAATCACAGGAACAACAAAAATAAATAAATGTGACTTGAACAAATTAAAAATCTTCTCCACAGCCAAGAGAACAATCAATGCAGTAAATAGCCTGCAGGATGGGAGAAATTATTTTCACGATATACATCCAATAAAGGGCTGATAACCAGAATCTATAAAGAACTCAAGAAAATAAGCAAGAAAAAGAATTATGGTATTTTTTTAAAAAATATATTTTTCATTTCATTCTTTCAGGGAAAAAGAAAACCCTACAAACAGCTATAGTATTATCAGTTATTTTCCAAGATTCATACTATTTTTTAATATAAAAATACTGGTGATTTCAATAAAGTTTATATAGAAGTAAAGTGTGTGAATATATATATATATATATATATCTCACGTCTATAGGCCATATAGACCTCAGTATATAAAAGTAGCCATTTAGTAGTCTGCATTAAAAGATGGGCTTATTCTGCTAAGACTACACATTGCTCTTTGGTGCTAAGTGAAGCACTTAGGGAAATGCATTCAGTCACTGTGGTTGTTAGAACACTAGATTATATTAAAGCCGACCTGGAGGCAGCCATTGGCTCTGTAAGTGACCTTTCCCTCCTGGAGAGATATAAAAACTCATGTGTTTTGCTATGAGACTTACTTTCTACTAGGTATTATGGAGCACTAAGAAAAAGCTATTGGCTGAATAACATTTTCCCTGGCTCAAGACAAAAAGAGTGGAGGAAATGCTCCATATCTCACTAAGGGCATTGATGGACCCTTCTCAAAGTCTTGCAGACTGTGTTGAAATCATTAGTTCAAGTCGCACATAAAACAGCTAGTACATACTCTGAGTAAAATATAGAAAGCAATAAACAAGAAAATATACTTTTGTTATTCTGATTTCATGTTCTTTGCTACTGAGTATTCATTGTATATATTTGATATAGTTCTAGAATGTTTTCTATTTACAAAGCAGACACTTAGTCTAAGAGTGAATGCAGTCTCAGAATGTTCATTACTTCAGCCTTGTCTGTACCTCTACCCTGGCCATCTTCAGCAGTAGCAGACGTATCAAAAAGACTGATTACAGGTTTGGCAATCTCCAGATTGCTAATCATCAAGATCTTAAGAAACTGACCATTTCACTTTATTATCCCCAAGGCCATAAAAATGGCTGTTAAACATGTTGTCTAGTGTTTCCCAGACATGGACTCATTTCAGTTCTAAAAGATATGTGCATCTTACAAAGGTACATGTGAAATTTACTACGTGTAGAATATAAATGTCTTAACACAATAACTAAGAAAATGTTGTGAAGGCTATGTTAATCAGTTTGATGAAAACATTTCAAATTGTATATAAAACCAGCACCTTGTACCCCAAGATTGCTTTAATGTATACAGCTATGATTTAATAATAATAAAAAAATATGTCATGGGAAAAACAAAATTCACTGAAAAATGAATAAGGAAACATGTTCTCATTCTCAAAGCAGAAGGATAAAAATTCTCAAAACGTGTGTGTGTTTAGGGGTACAGAGGTATAACATATTCATAGCATCCCATAGAAACAATTTTAATTCTATCAAAACCAGCAATATTGTTGTCTTTCTTTTCTATTATTAAATCATAGCTGTGTACATTAATGCAATCATGAGGTACAATGTGCATTATCACCTCATTGCCCTATTAAAAAACTGGTACAAGGGCGGCACCTGTGGCTCAAAGGAGTAAGGGCACCTGCCCCATATACTGGAGGTGGTGGATTCAAACCCAGCCAAAAACCGCAAAAAAAATCTAGTACCATTTGTCCCTAATAGAACCATAGAAATTAATTTAGTTAAAAAAGTAATAACCAAGTGAGTACATTGAAACAGTTTACACGTAAGACAAAATGACATATAATAATAAATCTAATATGTTGATAAAAAAAACCCCAGCAATATTGTGGATTTTTTTTTTCAAATAAGCACATGCAAAGGGGAAGCTATATGAATGGTTAACGACATTAAAAATAAGCAAAAGAAAAAAATAGATGAAAAGAAATAATTAAATAGAAGAAGAGGATGTCAGGAGACATAGTCTCTAATACAAAACTCCGAAAGATGGCTTTTCTATATTTTGAACCCAAGAACACTAACTAAACTCTTATTTTCATTCACTTAAGGCCTTGAAATTGAGTAACGTCTGTGTCCACTGCACTGCATTCGAAAGCTTCAAATCATTTCACACGCTTTCAGAATATATGATTGTGCAAGAGAACCTCAGAACTATTTAAATTTCGGTTATTTGAGGTTTATGACATATGTTTTATAAGGTCTTCCATCATGTTCTGGCAGCTCAGAAACCTGAAGTGTTGTATGCCTCCATGGAAGAGCTTTAAATGAGATACCACGAAGGTAATAGAAGACACGAGAAGTCATTACACGTCTGAGTATTGGTTTGCTAGTCAAGCTAGATGTGCAAGGAAATTTTCTTACTCAGGAAAAGGTCTAAGTAAGAATGACCTGACATTACCATTTTGGATGTACAATATGCCATCCCAACTGGGATATTTTATGAAAGCTATAGGTGGTGACCTCCTGTTCATTACATTTAGTTTCTGAGGTGCCAAAGATTGATGTGAGAGCCAGAGTGCATTATTGTTCTTCACTGGACCTTTGGATTTATTAGTCTGGTGCTAATGGGATTCACTCTTTTGTTGGATTGATGTTCAAGGTTAGATGGGCAGATGAGCTCCTGATCGTGACCAGAAATGATGTGCCCACTGCCAATTAGAAGAGGAAAAGGGCAAAGTGGAGGTGAACTTGGAGTTAATAGTAATAACAGATGCTGAGAGTGCACGATGAAACTCAATAAGATAATGCACTCTATTCTTAGAGTGACAAATTTACATAGTAAGAAGATGTTTTATCATTATCATCAAAGTGAAATGAAAAACTAGGAGAAAAATTCCAGCTAGTTTCTTTCTTTTCTCCCTCCCTCTCTCTTCTCTTTCCTTTTCTTTCTTTTTTTCCTATAGGACATAAATTTATCTTTGTTAGCTGTAGGTACTATTTTATACACTCAACAGTGATACCTCACACAAATAATCTAAAAATGGTATTCAATTATTTTGACACATCTCTCTCAGGATATATGCTCTCCTATAAGTACATCTAATACTATTTAATATTATGGTAAAAGAGAAATGATAGAAATGGAAAAAAAACAGTGCTTTTTTTTCAAGCTATATCTGTTACACACACACACAAAATCTCACACTAAGAAATTTTTCCTACATTTCTCTGTTACTGTGAAGCACAACCATAAAAATTTATTGGATACATTAGTATTTACCAATGAGAAACATTTCAAACAAGAGTAATCCAATGCTACTTTTCACTTTTTTTCAAGTAAATTTTCTAAATTGGGTACTAGTGATCCAGAAGTATGCACATTTGTACACCATTTATCTTTCAAATGTGTGCTGAGCATCTTCTCTTTGTAAAGGAATGGATTTAACTTATATGATGCGTAAATTGTTGTCTTCAAATCATTACCATCTTGTAGAGATAGCAATTTGTACATAAGTAGCACATAAGCTGCTAATTGACAGATGGTTAAACAGTTTACCTTTTTCAAAACCTTCTTTTGGGGAATATAATGAAAAAATATTCCCAATTAGGAGCAGCAAAGATTTTCATGAACTAAGTTGTATAAAGGATGAATCCAATCTACATATGGCAAAGCTGCAAAGATCTATGTATAGCATAAGGCAGAGTAATAAAGGGAAAAGGGTAACAGTTTCTTAGGTCACACTGGCCTGATTTTCTTACTTACAAAATCAGAGATGGCAATATCTGTGAGTTTCCATATCTTCATCTGTTAAATGGACATAATAAAATGCAATATAATAGCATTGTTGTAAAGGTGAAATGCACTCACATGTGCAAATTGCTGAGCAGAATGTTGGATCTGCTATTAAGTACACTATATAAATTATACTTACAATTTTATGCTTATGCTTAATAGTGTCATCATTCCAGGAAGTGAGAAAAATCTCAGCAGAGGTATAAAATGGGCAAGCTCTGGGCAAAATTATCTCAGAGGGTTTATTTCAAAAGGTGCTTGAAAGTGATCTGTGGGAAATAAAATTGACAAAAAGTACAGGTTGAAATGGAAATTAGCAGTTTTATGAATGTTCAAACAGGGCTACTGGGAATGCTCTTTTATCTGTCCATGTCTGGCTCTTAGAATATGCCTCATGCTTTTCTGTTTTTCTAAGAAATATTTATGTAATTGTTTCTGCTTGACTCAAATTAAATTTTCTGATAGATATTGGAACCTGTTAAGCAGATGAAAGAGATAATTTGAGCTGTGATTTAGTGGTATTATTTCTTACAGTGGAGTGTAGGATGAATTAGAGCAAAAAAGGGTTTGACACAATCATAATTATTCAAGCTAATTGTCAATATAAGTCATTTGCCAGAATAACTGCCAAGATATAGTAATATGGTGGTCATGAGAAATACATTTAAAAAAATAGTAAGATCTCACTAAAATAAGTTATGTAATAGATTCAAGAGAGAAGAACTTGAAAAATGCACTGAAGTTTAAATTTGAGCTTTGAGGTGTCTTGTGTTGAAGATATGAGAAGTTACTTTGAGATATTATGAGTTTGACGTTGATGAGCATATTTTCTCTGTTGGACTAGACCTCAAGAAAAGACTAGATGTAAACATATATTAATAGAAAGCATTAGTCTATTTTTTTGTTTGTTTGGTTTTTCTTTTTTTTGTAAGACAGAATTTATTCACAGAAAAGAATACAGAAAATATTAAAGCTCCTGGTAGAGGGAGAGAATTCTAGTGGGGAGAGAGAAGCTCTCTCTGTTTCTCTCCCAGTCTTTCCCCATCTCCTCCTTTAGGCCTTTAGTCTCAGGGTAGATATAGGTGTATGGGTTCCTTGGCCAGGAAATGAATGAATACAGTCCCTTCCGCCAGGGGCAAGGTGAATGAATGTATCAATGAATGGATACAGTCCAGAAAGCATTAGTCTATTAAGAAAAGAATATAATTGTCATGGATGCATTAATCTGTTTAATGTAAGCATTTCACATTGTATAATGAATCAGTACACTGAACCTCATAAATGCATCAATGTACACATATTATTTAATAAAAATAAATAAATAAAAAGAAAGCATTAGTCTAGAATTAATTAACAAGAACATAAGAAAGAAGGAATAAATCTTTGGTAGCATATTGGATTTAGGGAGGACTTTAAAGAGCCAAACAAAAAGATCCCAGAAAGGCCATGGGAGTTTTGGAAGAAATCAGACATTATAAGTGTAGTGTATGCTTGAAGAAACATACATGTGTGCAAGCGTGGGTGCACACACACAAACACACACACAGGCAATTATTTAAAAAGTTGAGAATCATTGGAACTACTGGCTAATAGTGAATTTTTTTCTTTAGATTGTGGTAAGGGGGTAATGTACTGTAGAGGGTAAAATATGATGAACTGTGAAAATATTAGTAAAAACAATAAATGTAAACTATTATTTTAAGAAATTTGCACAGAAAAAATAGAGGAAAAGCTTAAAAATAAGGTTTTCTTTTTGCAGTTTTTGGCTGGGGCTGGGTTTGAACCCGCCACCTCTGGCATATGGGGCAGTGCCCTACTCACTGAGCCACAGGTGCCGCCTTATTTTCATATTTTGATAAGAGAAGAATTGTGGACATGTTAAAAAAAACTTAATAAAAATGGAATGAGAGGAGAAATTGAAAGAGCCTGGAGTTCAAATCCAAGATCCCACAGGACACCTCTGAAGGTTAGTAGTAGTTTCATCTATAAAAGTACAATAAATATTATATATGGTATTGTTAGGTATAAAAATTTTAGGTTAGTTTATGTAATTTCATAAAAAATATTTTTTGAGATATAACTCATACACAATAAAATTTGTGTTTAATTATACTGTTTGATGAATTTTGGCAACTCTACATCCTCTGTTAACTATCTTTAAAATTAGATACATAATATTTTCACCCCCTAAAAAAGTTCTTTAATGACCTCATCACCCAAACCTTACTTACAGGCAACTACTAACCTAGGTTCTATCACCATGGACAGTTACATCTTCTCTAAACTTTATTAATATCAGTGTGTATTATGTTATTTATCCTTATGATTTGTTCCTTTTTGCTGAATGTATTTCATTTTAGTAATCATATTCATTTAATTTATTCATTTGAATTCAATGTATCCATTCAACTTTTGATGGACATTTAGTGTGTTTCCAATTTTTGGCTAATATTAACAAATCTGCTATGAACATTTATGTAAAACACAATATATAGATATGTTCAATTGAGCATCTATTGAAAATATATAAAAATCAGTATCTCTTAGAAATCTGAAGAAGCAGACATCTAGAATTCAGTATTAGCTACTGTGTATAGATGGGGTATTACTTTTTTAATTCATTAGACACCACTACCATAGGTTTAAAAAGTTTCTTTTTTTAAGAATATGAACATTATTTTATTTTTTAATATCTTTTTTAGCATATAAAATATAGGACCAAGAGTTAAATATCCATATTTACCTGAAAATCTAGTTGTGTACTTAGATAATTATTATATATTTATTTCTGAAACTAAGTATTTGAGCTTTGTGATTTTATTCCTTAAACCTTGAGCAGTTGCAGATTTGAGAAATAAATGCGGTGGGCCTAGTAAAAATTCATTTTTATGAAGAAAGCAAGAAAGGCATGAAATTACACATGGGTCTTTTAACTTGGAAGCGACACTAGCACGCCCCAAAGAGTTATGGGATCAGGTGAAAACCTGAGTAGCCCTGATTGGCTGGAGGCAGCGGCAGTCTGATAGGTGATTGGCTACACGTGTGGCGTGAGCTAGTTGCGTCATCAAGTCCCCAGTGAGTGGTAGTAGCCCTTGGAGGACCACCACGCCAGTCTGTGCTGCTTCCTGACGAGACCAAACGCCACATCATTTCCTCAGCTATCCCTAAGATGAGTAAGAGGGGGCTTGAAAGCTGTGGGAGGGTGTCTGCTGAGAGTGGGGCTAGTGGCGGCAATGGCCGCCCATCTGGGGGAAGTGCAGGTCCAGTAAGGAAGACCCGCTGACCCAAGCAGGAAATGAAGAAACTTATACCTTGTTGTGTGAACCAGTTGCTCACCGCCATGCTTGTAGAAAAGTGTTCAAGGTTAGAGAAGTTGTAGTTTCCAGGTTGTCATTGTGGGAATAATTAGACAAGCAGAGAGGGCTCACAATTGCATTCTTTACAAAACT
This sequence comes from Arctocebus calabarensis, assembly GCA_963573935.1. Lineage (NCBI taxonomy): Eukaryota > Metazoa > Chordata > Mammalia > Primates > Lorisidae > Arctocebus > Arctocebus calabarensis. The sequence goes on from CAUYON010094587.1 coordinate 11,698, forward strand.
GATGATATGACCTCGAAGCAAATCAAGGCCCGGCATTGGCTTGGCAGAGACGAAGCCAAGCAGACGACTCCACTACCGACCCGAGTATATGTTGAAGTGTTTGGCGTCCTTCAAGGTCATGCGGCGGCGAGGAGTCTCAAGACATTAATGATATGTGTCATGAAGAGCATGAATGCGGTAACTATGAGTATTCTAGACATGGTTAATGCACACATGATTCTGGAGAAAGCCGCTCAAAATACCGCTGGGGAGAGTGGGGAAGACGCCCGGGAATACAGTGAACGTCGCTCTAAGGTCCTCAGCTTCATCTGGAAGACCGGAAGGGAAAAAGTATCTGCCAGCTCCAGAGTCAGTGCAGCAGCCTGAGCATTAGTGTGTAGCTCAGGGGCTGGGGCTGGTGGGCTAGAGCCCAGCCTGGGCTCGCTAAACAACAATGACAACTGCAACAAAAAAATAGATGTGGCGGGTGCCTGTAGTCCCAGTGACTTGGGAGGCTGAGGCAAGAGAATCGCTTAAGCTCAGGAGTTTGAGGTTACTGTGAGTTGTGACACCACTGCACTCTACATAGGGCGACATAGTGAGGCTCTGTCTCAATAAATAAACAAACAAATAAATAAAGTGCTCTTTAAAAACAAACAAACAAAAATCAAGGAAACGATTGAGACCATCAAGGGCCACATCTGCTGATTGAGGAAGCAAAAGCATCATTTACTGAAGACCCTCACCTCCAACTGTGAGTTATTTTGACCTGTTGACTTTTAGGAAGTAGAATTTTTCTAGAAAAAATCTGGCCTGGCTTCCTTAGGCAATTTGCTGCTTTTCAACTGCTTTGAACTTTTTTGTTTTTCTAACCGTATTTAAAGCTCCGATGGAGATGACAATGGACAAATTGGACTCTTTGTAGAATTTACCAGCAAGATAATGTAAACACTCTAGGATGGATGCTTATACGCGAGGGGGGGCGCGCTACAGAAAAAGTTGAAATGTATTATTTGACTTCTTTGTAAAGATAAAGTGCAGGGCTTGTTTTCTTTTTTTTCTGAAATAACTATATACTAGGAATAACTAGTTGTAGTTGGAGTGCCAGCTAAGAGATAAAAACAAAAATAAATGTTAGTGCTTTTACGTTAGACTTATTTTTTATTGTTTGGATTTAGCTTATTGTAGTCATATTGTTAGCTCTTGCTGAGTGTAACAGTTGATTAATTTAAATATGCTAAAAATAGTAATTTATGAATTTAGAAAATCAATTCAAGCACTTATTGTGTGATTTGGTTTTACTTCTAATGGCTATTGATGTTGAATGTCTTTCAAATCACTTAAAGATTCAACCTGTACATTACAAACCTATGGTAATAAGAGCACATCACACAAGAAAGATGACTTAAATCAAACAATAAGCCATGAATTTCAAATTATGGTTGTTTTTGTTTGTTTTGTTTTGTTTCTTTGACCTAAGCCCCAAATTATGTCTATCTCTGGGTATCTCAGTATGTAGGTTTTTTTTTTTTCTAAATATGTAAGAATTCAGTTTCAATATTTCCCTTTATACAAATTATCTTTTCCCCCAAACAAAACGATGTTTCCAATGTGTCAAGATTTTCTTTGCCTGTGCTCTTAAAAAAAAAAATCTATGCTTTTTTTTAAATTGTCTTTATTATTAAATCATAGCTGTGTACAATAGTGCAATCAAGGGGTACAATGTGCTGGTTTCATATACAATCTGAAATATTTTCATCAAAATGATTAACATAGACTTCCTGGCATTTTCTCAGTTATTATATGAACACACTTGTATTCTGCATTTAGTAAGGTTCACCTGTACCCCTCTAAGATGCAAAAAAAAAAAAAAGAAAATGTCTCAGTTACACAAAAAAAGACAAAGAAAGAAATTAAAGACACCAATAAATGGAAAACATCCCATGTTTATGAATCACAAGACAATACTGTTAAGATGTCAATGTTACCCTAAGTGTTCTATAAATTAAATGGAATTTCTATCAAAAAAATTCTATGCTAATGCTATGTTAGATTTTAAAGATTGTATTTTTCAACTCAGAACCCAAAGTCAACCTGTCACGAAGAAAATGAGTGCTGTTTCTTTAGGTGTCCTTGGTCAAGTTCTCTGTTTCTTTCTCAGAGAAAGAAACTCAGAACACAAAAATCAAATAAGAACCCGGAATACAAAAGTCCTGACTGGTAGGATCCCCAAAGAACGAAAACTTAAGAGTGTTTGTAAGGCAGTTCTCTTAAAGGGCTCGGTGGCCTGATTCTGTTATCCACCTGATTTGATCAACTTACCATTGTTTTTACTGACATCCAAACTCTAAAATTCTTCTTCTTTTTTTTTTTTTTTTGAGACAGTCTCAAACTTTGTCCTGGGTAGAGTCTCTTGGCATCATAGCTCACAGCAATCTCCAATTCCTGGGCTCAAAGGATCAACTTGCCTCAGTTTTTCTATTTTTAGTAGAGATGGGGGTCCTCCCCCTCTCAGGCTGGTCTTGAACTTGTGAGCTTAAGCAATCCACCTACCTCACCCTCCCAGAGTGCTAGGATTACAGGCATGAGCCACTGTGCCTGGCCCAAAGTCTCAAATTCTTAATAAAAGAGTTCATGTTTTTGAGGCATTAATAATTATTCAGCCTCAACCAAATACATGCTACTTTTCCTATATCATGGATACATATACAAATTCATCCAAAGCAAAACCTAAGGGTCTTGGAAATGTTTATAGCTGTGACCATTACTCTCTTTTAAATAATCTATTCTAAACACAAATCTTCATACACTTGACACATTATATGGAAAAAAAACATAGCATTATCAATGTATAATTTATAAAAGCAATTTAGAGAAACTTCATGACTAACAATAAACAATGGGTTAAATAGGTCAAAGTACTTTCATAAGATGGAATGGTTCATCAAGCATTCAAAATTAGGCTTATTAAAACTTTTTAGTGGCAAGGGAAAATGCGCGCAACATGTTAGTTTAGAAAAACCAGGGCGGCGCCTCTGCCTCAGTGAGTAGGGTGGCGGCCCCATATTCCAAGGGTGGCAGGCCTGGCCCCGGACAAACTGCAATAACAACAACAAAAAAAAATAGCAGGGCATTGTGGTGGGCGACTGTGCCATTGTGGTTGGTCTTAAGATCTGATGGTGTAGGCTTGGCACCAGTAGGACAGTAGTTACAGCGCCAGGCACATACACTGAGGCTGGTGGGTTCAAACCCTGCCCAGGGCCAGTTAAACAACAACTGCAACAAAAAAATAGCCAGACGTTGTGGCCGGTGCCTGTAGTCCCAGCTGCATGGGAGGTTGAGGCAAGATAATCGCCTAAGCTCAAAAGTTGGAGGTTGCTGTGAGCTGTGATGCCACAGCACTCTACCGAGGGTGACAAAGCTAGACTCTGTCTCAAAATAAATAAATAAAACAAATAAAATAAAATAAAAAGGCAAGATTCAGACATCATTTAATTAATGTATAAAAGAGAAAAAGCCTGGAAGGAAAAGGAGACTTTTCACAATGATTATTTTCTGTACTTTTCTGTACTTTCTGTCTACAATGAACGTCTATTCATCTTACATATTAGAGAAGAACAGAAGTTATAAATGGATAGGCATATATGCAGCATTGGTTTTTTTGTTTGTTTGTTTTTGAGTCAGAGTCTCAGTATGTTGCCCTCAGTAGAGTGCTATAGCATCACAGCTCACAGCAACTTCAAACTGTTGGGCTTACGTGATTCTCTTGCCTCAGCCTCCCAAGTAGCTGGGACTACAGGCACCAGCTGCAACGTCTGGCTATTTTTTTGTTGCAGTTGTTGTTTAATTGGCCCTAGGCAGGATTTGAACCCACCAGCCTCAGTGTATGTGCCTGGCGCTGTAACTACTGTCCTACTGGTGCCAAGCCTACACCATCAGATCTTAAGACCAATATTTAATATGGTCTTTTATAAACTAAAATGGTCAGAATAGGCAGGGAAATCTTTCCTGGAGTTGAATACAAATTCATTTCGTGGGTGCAGCAGGCATTACACAGTGTGGAGGAGGAAGACTGCCTTGGGAAGCTGATAGTTGGTCTAAGGATGGGGCAGCCACGTACAAGAACTACTGGGCGCCTGAATCTGGGAGCGCTAGGGATACAGAGTTGAGACAGAATCCCTGCAGTTCAAGGGAGAGCAAAAGGTTATCACATAATTGCTGTGTGGCTTGAGAAGTGTTATAAAAAATGATTTTGAAAAAGTCCATGAACCCCTGTATCACTCTCCTCTGGAGAAACCTCAACTGCCCCCTTCTATCATCGCCCGATTCAGCAGGAAGCAGTTAGATTGAGTCTTCGCCCCTTTTCCCTAACAGCAGTTGGAGTTTGTACTCAGAGAGGGAGAATTGATGCAGGACAATTGGCGCCCTAGCCAGCTCCGCGGGGCTGGCGGACCTTCTGCCTCCTCCTTGGCAGTGTCGGTGGTGTGGCAGCCAGCTGAAGAGCCAGCGGGCTGGATGACAGGCAAGGAGGGGGACCTCCAACCTCCACCAGAGGCTCCAATTGCCAAAAAGGCTGGACAAC
>CAUYON010094590.1:0-11169 GCA_963573935.1 Arctocebus calabarensis
GATCAAGGAAATGCCATGAAGGATATCTGTAACAGTATGATCAAAATATTTTTGAATGTATATGAATCGTGCCCTGTGATTGCACCAATGTACATAATTATGATTCAATAAAATTATTAAAAAAAAAAAAAAAATTTAAAACTTTGGTTTTTCCAGGGGCACAATCAAGGAAGTGAAAATATTTGAAAATCATATATCTGATAGAGACTTACATCTAGACTATATAAAGCACTCTTATAACTCAGTAATAAAAAGACAAATAACACAAAAAAATTGGCAAAATATCTGAATAAATATTTTCCCAAAGAAGACATAGGAATGGCCAACAGGAATGTGAAAAGATGTTCAATGTTAATAGTTATTAGGGAAATGCAAATCAAAATCATAACGAGATACAACTTCAATCAACTAAGATGCTTAGATTTAAAAAAAAAATAGGCAGGAGAGGGAGAGGAATAACAGGTGTCAGTGAGAATATGAAGAAATTGGAACCCTCATACATTGCTGGTAGGAACATAAAATGTTACTCCACTATGGAAAACACTCAAATTTCTTGCAATGCTAAACATGCACTTACTGTGTGACCTGGCAATCACACTGTCAGGCATTTTTCCCAGAGAAATGACAACTTTTGTTCACACAAAAACCTAAACACGTTCAAAACAGCTTCATTCATAGTAGCCCAAAACTAAAAACATCCCAGATGTTCCTCAATAAGTAAATGGTCAAGCACACTGTGAAATATGCATTCCATGGTAAAGTAAAAAAGACTGGACTATTGATACATACAACAATTTGGATGAATCTCCAAATAATTATGCAGAGTAAAAAAAAAAAGAAACTAACCTCAAAATGTTCCTCAAAATGCATGTCACATTTACATAATATGTTTGAAATATTTGACAAAATATTGACAAAATTTTAGAGACAGAGAACAAATACTGTACATTCTTAAGTTATTTTTAATTATTATTAATATAACACTGTTAACTATATTATTGGTAATACAGTGATTATTAATGTGCCAAGGAGACAAAGATCTGTCATACATTGGTTGTCAGAGGTTAAAGAAAGGGGCAAGGGAGAACAGGTAAGAAGGGCAGGGCAAAGTGAGTGTAATTATTACAGGTATTTATATAGTCATAATGTAGACATTGAATTTTTATAACCAAAATTAAAATATACCTAACTCAAATGGAAGGATGGAAAGTGTATGTATTTTGTGGGGGGCAGTACATAGGGGAAGAGAACTAAATCCTTAAATTAAAGATATCTGTGATACTTGCTCTTATTTTCCAATAAATGTTGAGCAAACTTCTATTCTCTGCCAGGAGACATGGTTGGCCCTGTGGACATCAAGATAAATGAAAAAATTGGCCTCTGCCCATAAGGAACATGAAACTACTACCCAAATGAAGAATACTTAGATAACTTCAATAGAATCTTGAATCAACTTTTGCTCATATGACAAAAAAATGTTCCTTCTTGTAGGAAGAGCAGCTACAAACGCTGTCAGGGATAAAGGAGAAGATATATTTGGATAACAGGTATCTGTGGTTCTTTGATGTCTCTGCAGACCTCACAATGAGGAAGTTTCCAAGTTACTTCAGGCAGGATATATTTCTGGCTTTAAAAAAGAGAATGTCTTTCTCCTCTTCCAGACATAGAAACAACAATTTCATAAAACAGTGAGAACACATGTCTCCTTGTTCAGTATGGAAGCACTAAAACAAAGTTTTTGTGATTATATAGGTTAAACTAAAATGAGCTGTTCCTCAATTCTAAATGAGAAATAATAAACGACCAATAACCAAGGTCTCAGTGAATGACCGCCTTTCAAATAAAAAAGCGATATATGACAGATCTTTGTCTCCTTGGCACATTAATAATCGCTGTATTACCAATAATATAGTTAACAGTGTTATATTAATAATAATTAACAATGATAAGGACATGTATCATTGGTTATTTTTAAGTCTTATTCTTTTCTGGATTAATTTTCTTTTTTTCTCTTATGGTTTAAATCAATTCCTCATAAATCAAACGCTGCCCTACCGTCATATCGGCAAATTCAACTTAAACAGAAAATTATATTAATTGCTTCATCGGATCGAGTGTTACATTTTCCCATTTATATAGTCTCCTTTGACTTCTCTGACAGTGATGATCTCAATGAATCCTTTCCACACATAATAACCAGGCTTCCTTGGCTGAGGACATAACGTCTCCTGGATTTGTCTGACTGACAGATGAAAGTTCGGCATGTGCTTAAGAGGAAATAGACACTTTAATTAGCACAGTTACTCACCAGTGCCTTGGACGCTATGCCCTAAAGTTGATGGCTATAATAAACATTGATGAGAGATTGGTCTTTGACTGAAGAATCTCTTTGAGTCATGGCATTTCTTCCTAGAAATGGGGAAATCATGTAAAAGTTCTATATGGTTCAAATGAAGAATCTCAAATTATAGATTTTTAAGCTTTTGTTTCCCACTCGGAGCCTGAGACATGTTAAGCCAGCAGGATACCACAAAGGTAGTTTCAAGGAGGAAAGACAGTTTTAAAAAAAAATGGTACTGAGACCATTGGAAATCCACATGTCAAAAACAAACAAACAAAAACAGTGTGTGTTAATTCATATTTCACATCATATAAAAAATTAATTCAAAAATAGACCACAGACCAAAATGCAATACCTAAAACTGTAAACTTCAAGAAAACAAAGAAAAAATGAGCAGAGCCATCTTAGATACAAAAAGAAAAGCATGATTCACAAAGAAAGAAATTAATAAATAGGACTTAAAATTAAAAACCTCTGTTTTAAAAATCTTTACGAAAATGAAAATTTAAGTCACAGACTGTAGAAAATATTTTCAAAACATATTTCTGTCAAAGAACTTGTATATAGGATACAGAAAGAACAATTACAACTCAACAATTACAGCAGTAAAAACTTTTTAATATAGACAAAGTATTTCAACAGATAATTCAATAAGAAGATGTGTGAATGGCAAAGAAACACATGAAAATTCTCAGCATCATTACGCATTACTGAAATGCAAATTAGAAAGACAATGGGATAACTGTACGTGGACTAGAGTGCCTAAAATTAAAAAGATTGACCACAAGAAGTCGTAGTAAGAAGGTGGAGCAACTGGTATTCTTACACATACACTGCTGTGGCAATGTGCAATGGTGTAACCATTTTAGAAAACAGTTTGACAGTTTCTTAAAATTTAAACATACCTCTACCACATAATTCAGCCATTCCAGTCAGATGTGTTCACCTAAGAGAAAGGAAACCATAAATCCCTATATAGACTTACACATGAACGATTATACCAAATTTATTTGTAATAACCAAAATTGGAAACAAAGCAAATGTCCATCCACAGGTGAATGATAAACTGTCATATATTCATACAATGAAAAAAAACTAAAATTATTTTTGCTTTTGTAATTAGTGTTAATTGACACATAATAATTGTACCTATTTATGAAGTACGGTGTGATATTTTGATACATGTATATAATGTTCAATAATCAAATCAGAGAAATTATCACGTCCATCAGCACAAACATTTATCGTTTGTGTTGGGAGCATTCAAAATATACCTTTCTGACTATTTGAAAATATGCAATAAATTGTTTTCAGTTATAGTCACCACATAGTGCTATAGAATGCCAGCACTTATTCCTCCTGTCCAGTTATAATTCTGTATCTATTAACTGACCTCTCCCTATCCTTCCCTCCCCTCTATGCTTTGGAGCCTCTAGAAACCACTATTCTACTCTCTACCCCTGTGAGATCAACTTTTTATCTTGAGCATATGAATAAGCACATATAGTACTTATCTTTCTGTGCCTGGATTTTTTTTTCCATTTAACATAAAGTCCTCAAAGCTCATCCATGTTGCCACAAATAATAAGATTTCATTTTTTATGGTCGAATAGTATTCTATTGTACATATACACCACATTTTCTCTATCCATTCACCTGCTGATGAATACTTAGGTTGATTCCTTATCTTGGCTATTGCAATTAGTGCTACAATAAACATGGAAGTGCAGATGTCTCCTTGACATACTGATGTCCTTTCTTTTGGTTGTAAACCCAGGAGTGGAATTACTGTCTCATGGTAATTTTGTTTGTGAGGGACCTCCATACTGTTTTCTGTAATAGTTATACTGATTTGTACACTATCAACAGTGTATCAAAGTTTCCTTCTCCACATCCTTGCTGGTATTTATTTTTTGTCTTTTTTTTTTTTTTTAATTGTTGGGGATTCATTGAGGGTACAAGAAACCATGTTGCACTGGTTGTATTTGTTGGGTAAAGTCCCTCTTACAATCGTGTTTTGCCCCCAGAAGGTGCAGCACACACCAAGACACCAAGACCCTACCCCCCTCGCTCCTTCCCTCTCTCTGCTTTTGATTATAGCCAGCCTACGTCAGGGAGATGAGACCTCATTGTGGTTCTGACGAGCACGTCTCTTTCTTGTTTCTGATTTTTATTTGTTCAGATCTTTCCAGTTTTATCCTTGGTTTTTCCAGCACACTTTTTTTGTTTATCTCTAAAAATAAACTATTCATTTTGTCAGATATTTTGCATTTTTTGTCTCAATTTAGTTTATGTGTTTAGTTTAGTTCTGCTCTGATCTTCATTAGTTCTTTCCTTTCACTGTTTTTTTTTTTTTTGTATTCTTTTTATCTAGTTTCTTGAGATGCATAATTAGGCTTTTCTGAAATCTTTCTACTTGGCTGATGCAGGTAATTATTGCTATATTCATTCCTCTTCATACTGCTTGTGCTGTGTCATATAGGTTTTGGTATGTCATGTTGTATCTTTATTCATTTCAAAAATTTTTTAAGTTTCCTTTTTAATTTCTTCATTGACCCATTAGTCATGTAGGACTATGCTGTTTAATTCCCATGTATTTGTATAGTATCTAAAGTTCCTGTTGTTATTGATATCTATTTTCATTTCATTATGATCAAAAAAGATACCTCATGTGATTTTAACATTTTTATTTGTTGATATTTTTCGTATGGCATATGCTGGAGAATTTTTCATGTGTTGTGTATTCTATAGCTATTGGATGAAATCTTCTGCAAATATCTGTTAGGTCCATTGGTCTAAAGTACATTTTAAATCCATGTTTTATGGATTCATGTTTCATGTTTCATGCCTCTAATCCTAGCACTTTCGGAGACCAAGGTGGGAAGATCACTTGAGGCCAGAAGTTCCTTAAGATCTATGTGCTTATGATTTAATAAAAAAAAAATTAAAAAAATAAATAAAAATGTCTTATCTTTGGAGTCTGTAACTATATTCTCTTTGTGGTATTAAGTTTCATTGCTTTTTTATGTTTTTACAATCTCTACACCAATGTCTGCGCATCTGGTTAAACAATCCGCCTCCTCAGAATGGCCTTCATAGAGAAAGACTTTGTTAGTGAACCAGTTGGAAGCTTGGGGAGACTGCTTCTGAGTAAATGGAGTGCTATAGTCTCCATACAGCTTCTTCAGCAGTAATCAATACCAGCAATAACTGTGGGTGCTTTAGTGACCTAAGTGGTAGAAGTTAATGTGGCAATGTAGATTGAGGAGACATAGCTAAAGGGATCTTTCCTGCTGTTGAGTCCAATGTGTCACACAAGCAGGTGCAGTGATGTTAGGGCTCAAGGCAGCTGTGGAACCAGGGTTCTAGGCTCAGGGTCTTATGGACTTTGTGGCATCTGGGTCTAGGAGTATAGGTTTACTCTTTGTGGCAAGTTTGGGTGTAAGAAGCCCAAAGGGTTAGGATCTGTGACTGTGAGTCACTCTCTAGGAGCTTGGGCTGAGGGGGACATGTTGCAGCTGTGCTTCTGGCCCTGGGGGCCGTTTCAAAGCACTGACCCATCTTCAGGAAAGAAGGGGTGCTCTGGATATTTCATCCTGGGAGCAAGGTATGACAACAACTCAGAAACAAGAGCCAATAGGTTTCTGTGACAACTTGAGTTCCAGGGGATGAAGCGCAATTTACCGGTTACTCTAGACTCTGAGATAGTAGAACTCAGGAGTAGTAAAGCCAGGTGCAGTGGCTGTAGGCACCCCCAAATGATGAAGCTTTGAGCCAGGGGTGGGGGACACAGGGAGTAACACAATGAGGACTCCATCCCCTGTATTTCAAATGACTAGAGGGAGCTAGTCCATCCTTGGGGAAGCAGGGTACTAATGGAGTTTGGCCTGTAGGATGGGATGTCTCAGTTCAGCCCCTGCTCTGTTTCCCTGGGATGCAAGCTATTACATCATTCAAGCCTGGTATGTGCAGCTGCTTAGTTTGAGCAAGGCACCAATTTCCAGAGGCTTATTCATTCCTCAGCTCAGGCTTATGGACCACAACTTCTCTGGGAAGCCCAGTCTCCATTTGGGGAGGATTGGGACATCACTTCCATTCAGGTACTGGGGAACATGACTGTTTTGGAAGACCAAGGTGCTGTTTCCCTGGAGGCAGAAAATTGCTTAAACTTAGGTATCAGGGAAGCATAACAGCTCTGGGAGGTCAAGGTACTGTTTTCCTAGGCAGCAGAGTACTACTTCAGTTCAGACACAAGGGGACATGACTTTTCTGGAAGCAAAGGGACTATTTCCTAAGCATACCAGATCTTTCTTCAGCTTTGACCCAAGGGACCAGAGCACCCAGGAAGGACATATAAAGCATCTCTACGAAAGTATCATTTCCTCAAGAAGACATGATACCTTCAGCTGCAGTCCCCAGATCCAGGGTGCCCCAGTGGCTGGGAGGAGCATATGGAGGTACTGTTTTACTAGTACTGTATACTAGGAGGTAGTACACAGCTTTAGCTGCCACCCAGGGAGGGCAAGGAGCAGCTGTAGCTGAGAAGGGTAGATAGAGGAGAGGGCACAACAGCTGCTCACAGCACTGCTTGGAGATGTCAGGCAACCAGACAGGAGTTGTTCAGGTGGCAGCTTAGCCTCAGGGATGAAAAGTGGCTACTTTTCCCTGGTATGAGATACACTGCAGCAGTCAATGCAGTTCCAAGATGGCCTAGCTCAGTAGTTGCGTAGGTGTGGGGTCAGGCATAGTGTTGACTCCTCCCCAGGGAACCCAGGGGTGTGCGCCAGCAGCTCCCTCAGCTGTGCTTAGCATCTATGAGAACTACAGGTCTCCTCATGGTGACAACTGTAGGTGCTGGGGTCCTGGGGCTGCTGGGATCCTCTTGCTTTCCTTTTCCTCACAGGGAGGAGTTCCTTCCAGTTCCCAGTAGCTCTTGGCTCAGGGTGGTGACGACCAGGAGTTTCCTTCTGCTCTCTATATGGCTATCCTGAGTTTCTAGGCTCATCAGGGCTTTTGTTACTCCTTTGATATACTCCAGAACTCTCCTTTAGTTATTTTAGTCACAATGTAGCTGTTTATTCATTATTTTGGTTGTCTTTGTGGAGGGGTCAAAGGCTAGGGGCCTCTAGTTGTCCCTTTTGCTGACATCAGAATCTAATTCAACAATTTTTTTTAAAGTATTGCTAGTCACTAAAACATGAATGACTTTCAAAATAATTGTATTGAATGAATGAAGACAGACAAAAAAGAGGAAATGTGAACTAATGTACAGTGACAGAAATAAGGTCAGTAATTCGCTGGAGATGGTCTTGGCAGTGGTGCCGGAGTGTCAGGTGGGAGAAATTATGAAGGGAACAGGAAGGGAAACTTTGGGGCATAATGGATATGTTCACTATCTTTACCAAGGTGAGTGTTTCATTGATGTATGCATATGTCAAAATTTATCAAATTCTATGCTTTCAATATGTCTACTTAGTTTTATGCCAATTATACCTCACTAAAGCTGTTTTTAAAAAAAATAACCTCAGCCCTTGGTACTTGAGACTGAGAGTACTGAGCCTCTCTTGAACTTTCTTTTTATAAATGACAATAATTATTGAGTCCTATGTATCCTCAAGGTTACTATAACGACCAAATAAGACTATTTAAAAATGTTCTTTAAATTGTAAAGAGCTGTATTTATAAAATAAGCTATTTGTGTTTATGCTGACAAGATTATTATTAATTTCAAAAACACTGGATAATCAACTAACAATTCAGTGACTTGTGGCAGGAAAGAGCTATGCAAAAAAATGTAAAGAGCATGAGAAATAGAGAATTACATTTGAATTATACTTGAATTCTGAAGAGAGCCAGTGACTCAAAGGCTTTGAATCACACCAGTCACTTTCCATCCTCAACTGTCGGCATTATCCTTCACCGTAGCTCATTCAGATTCAAGCCCAAGTTGTACTTTCTTTTACCTTCTCCCTTTTGTCTTTCCCCAGGGTAGAGTGTGTAAGAGAGGTACCTGAGACAGTCATGACATGTAACCAATAAAACCCAGATAGGGGCTGCCACTCAGAGCCAGGCCAGTTGAGCTCAAGGCCCCTAATACTCTTTTACCAATTCCCCAGCTTATACAAATCCAGGGCACACCTCAACACATTTGCAGATTCGCTCAGGGAATCCACATTCACAGGCTCCTCTGGCTTCTGGATCCTGTCAATTGGAAGTGAGGTTTCTATTTATATTATATCACCTCAGACATTGAAGTCTCATCACTGCTTTTCCACTAAATTCACAGATGCACGTGTCATGAGTTTAGTATCCCTTGCTGGAGAGTGAGAGGTCAGGAAGAGTGATTAAATAAAGCCTTCATCTTCTACTCTGTACCTCATACTTCTTGCTCTATAGTTCTGGAAGCTCCAAAACCTTTTGATTTAAGCAGAACCATTCAACTTTCCCCTTAGAATCCTTTAAATTGATGTGTGTCCAGGAATTTGGGCCATTCTTCTACTGTAAACAGTGATCAAGAAATTTTTCTAATAAACATAATTAAGAAAATTCTGGTAACAGCTATTAAGATAATAATTATTTGGGGGGGGCAACATGGCCGACTGGAAGCAGCTTCTGACAGAGGCTTCTGTCCAAAAGGAAAGATAACCTCCAGAAACTGCCCAACTGAGCTGAAGATTGGAAGCCCAGCTGAAACAGAGAGAGAAAAAGAGAGAGAGAGAGAGAGAGGATAACAGCAGGTCACCCCTGAGGCAAGCTGCGACCTCCAGAAACCAAGCTACAGGGCAGAAAAACTGAACTAAAGTTTTCTGCCATTCTGAACATCCAGGACTCCCTTCCCCCCTTACCTGACACACCAGAAGCCTGACTTCTGCTGAAACTGAGGGAGGAGGAGCTGAGAAGCACCCACCCTCCCTATCTGCTGGACCAGGCGGCCCGCCAGATAAGAGGCTCCAGGGCCCCACTGAGCCCCGCCAGTCCCCAGGCCCGGGACACCACCAGGACCCCTGCGCGGTTCTGATCTGTGCCCCAGCCCACTGCCTGTAGCGGCCAAGAACTCCACCAGGACCCCCACCGGACCTTGGCCCATACCAGCAGCGGTCAAGAACTGCAGGGATTCTCATGGGCCTTGATTTGCATCCCACGGGCCTTAGCCAGCAGCCAGTAGTGGCCAGGAAGTTCGCAGGGACTCCCGCATGGTGCTGATCTATGCCCTCCCCGGCCACAGGAGGCCCCCCAGATGCCTAGCCGGCTCAGATCCATGCCCCAGGCCTGCCACCCACAGCGGCCAGGAACTCCACTCACTGGGACCCCCACATGGCCCCAATTGACACCTTCCCAGTCCTTGACCCTCCACCAACTCAGCCAGGAGATCCGCTGGGACCCCCTCCCAGAGCCAATGTGTGCCCAGCCTGGCCTTGACCTGCTGCCTGCCATGACCCCCACCTGGCTCTGATCTAGGCCCCAGGCCTGCCACCCTCAGTGGCCAGGAAATCCACTTCACCAGACCATAGAGGGCTGATTAGCACCCCATGGGCCTTGGCCTGCCACCAGCAGCAGCCAGGAAGTTCGCCAAGACATCCTCATGGTGCCGATCTGTGCCCCGCCTGCCTCAGCCTACAGCCTGCCAGGACCCCACCTGGCTCCCAAGCATGCCCCAGACCCACTGCCCTCCCTCCAAGCCCTCCTCCCAGCAAGAGCCTGCTGGAAGCCCAGGCTCCCTTTGCAAAGGCCACCAGGTGCCCCATCCCATGCCCTGCTTTTTGATCTGAGCATGCAACATTCCTAAGTTGATCCCACAGCCAGCACTTCCTGGGTAGGGCAGTCCCAGAGGAGATACACAGGGTAACTCCCTACAAAGATCCAGCAACAACACAGTGATCCTGCCAGGGTCTGATCTCGGAGAGAAACCTCCCAAACTCTGAGGACCGTAATAGGCAACAGTGAAAAATAATCTTGAGGCAGAATCAACAGAAAAACTCTGGCAATATGAATAATCAGAGTAGATCAACTTCCCCAAGGAACGACAAGGTAAATACAGCACAAGATCCCACACATAAGCAAATGGCTAAGATGTCAGAAATCTAATTCAGAATCTGATAGCAAATAAGATCAGTGGAATGGAGGAAAAGATAGAATTAGAATTTCAGGCAGTAATCCAAAAGATGACCCAAAAGATGTCTCAAGAATTCAACAAATTCAAAGACAAAAATGACCAAAGATTTTGATGCATTGAGACAAGAAGTTGTAGCCCTCAAAGAGCTGAGAAATATAGTAGAATCCCTCAGTAACAGAATGGAGCAAGCAGAAGAAAGGATTTCTGATATGGAAGACAAAGCTTTTGAAAGCTCCCAAACTTCCAAAGAGGAAGAGAAATGGAAGGCAAAAATGTATTATTCTCTCAGATGGCTGTGGGATAACTCGAAGAAAACCAATATTCACCTTATAGGGATACCTGAAAATGAAGAAGTGGCGTCACAGGGCACTGAGTCTCTTCTTTATGAGATTATGAAAGAGAACTTTCCAGACATGCCAAGAGATTCTGAAATTCAGATAGTAGACAGTTTCAGAAACCCAGCACGACTCAAGCTGAACAAGACATCCCCCAAGCACATCATAATTAACTTCACTAAAGTTAATATGAAGGAGAAAATTCTGAAAGCAGCCAGAAGTAAGAAATTCATTACCTACAAGGGGATGAATATTAGAATAACTGCAGATCTCTATGATCAAAACTTTCAAGCTAGAAGAGAATGGTCATCAACTTATAATCTCCTAAGACAAAAGAATTTTCAACCCAGGATCCTAAACCCAGCTAAACTGAGTTTCAT
>CAUYON010094593.1:0-38911 GCA_963573935.1 Arctocebus calabarensis
AAAAAAAAAAAAAAAAAAAAAAAAAGTTTGAAGTCTCCAAGGAAGATTTTTTTTAAAAAGATGTTACCAGAAGAGAAGGAAACCAAACCACATAGAAGAACGATCCATATAACGTGGCGGGAGTGGGTGCCTGGGAACACAGGGTCCCTTGGGAACTCCACAGCAGTTAGAGAGCAGGAGTATGGGTTATGGTCTCTGGAGTGGGTGCCTAATGCTGTCCTTGAGTAAGTCCCTTGCAGATTCTGGAAGACTACTGAAGGACCCAGGGAGCAGCTATGCCTGAGGCTGGGGAATTGGAGAGTACCAGTAGGTATTGCTACTGCTGGGGCTTTAGATAGCTGTGTGTACCCTAGGCTTGGGCAAGTGTGTGTATCTGTCCCTCTTATCTACAATGTGATGGTTATACACCTTCCAAAATGCCAGTGGGGAGACCTAGGTCCCTCAGGAGCCCCTGGTCTGAACTTGGGCGGGTGACCAAGGGTGCCTGGGGTGGTGATTCAGCCCCTAGCAAAAGCGTGGCAGGCCTTTAGCAAAGGATTTGGGGACATGAGTAGTGAAACACTCAGAAGCATTGGGTTGACTAAAGTGCAGATGGACAATGTTGCTGGAGATTGGGCAGGAGATGGGAAGGGTAGCTGAGCAGGTGAGTGTTTTCCTGCAAGCACTGGGGAGGTACAGGAGCTTTTGGCAGGGTACAATCAGCACATGGAAGGTGAGTTGGTCTGGGAGGTGGTTCAGGGTAATGATGTGAATAGAGAAGGGGAAATGATTAGAGAGACAGTTCAGAGTTAGAATGACAGGACTCAGTCTTCTATCAGATGTAGAGAGTGAGGAACGAGAGAAAAAAAAACTTGTTCCCGAAGTTTGTACAACATTCAGGGTAATACAGTTCCGGTTTACTTTGGTAGTCCAGGGTGATTATTCCCCTTCACTTTCATAAGAGTTGGATTTTGATGAGTCTGTGTGGGATTGAGCTGTCTGCGCAAGATGGAGAGAAGCAGCTAGAAATGAGACAGTTTGGGGCCCAGTCAAAATGAGCACAGTTACCATGTGGGTGTCCACCCGGTAGGCATGGATGAGACTGTGTGGGAGGATACCAGCCTTTGAGACAGGGGCCAAGGCACTAAAGAATGGCTGGAAGGGGAAAGTGGAAAACCAGCCTGGGGCATCCTAGAAACCAAGGAGGGAAGAGACCTGGAAGATGTCATCGGGTTTGGCAGTTAGGTCAGCAGTGGCCTTACTAAGGACAGTGCTAGTGTCGTGGAGGGACTGGCAGGGTCAAGGAACCAGAAGGAGTAGAAGGCTTGACAGTAGAGACTTGGGGTTTTGTAAAGAACCTACCCAACTATGGGTCTTGGACCAATTTCACTGATGGAAAAAGGAAAATTAAGGGAGAAGAAATGAATAATCCATTTGTACCATGACTTTAAGTTTAATTCAACATGTATTTGAGTACTCCTAACCTTAAGGAAATGTTGGAATGGAAGATGAAAAATTAAAATGGGCACCCCTAAGACAGTGCTTATGGCGCTAGCCACATACACTGAGGCTAGCGGGTTCGAACCCAGCCTGGGCCAGCTAAACAATGACAACTGCAAAAAAAATAAATAAATAAATAATAGCCAGGCGTCGTGGCAGGCGCCTGCAGTCCCAGTACTTGGGAGGCTGAGGCAAGAGAATTGCATAAGCCCAAGAGTTTTAGGTTGCTGTGAGCTGTGACACCACCAAAGGCAACAGAGTGAGACTCTGTTTCAAAAGAAAAATCAAAACGGATCAAATGAAAATGTGGCCAATGAACTTACAAAAAAGTAATCAAATGAGCTATCCTTACTCAGTCCAATACTTGTGAAGGTGGAGTTATCACCTATTCTGAGTTAATGGATAGAAGTAGGGGTCTGGAAGGAAGTGGCAGAGATGTGGAATTTTGGGGTTATCAAATGTGGCCCCTGAACAAGGTCTAATTGGCTCCCAGTCTCCACTCCCCAAACAGCTGTTTGTGAAACTTAAGTTCTGCAACCAACCACGTGCACAGGCTATGCCTAGAATTGTTCTACTAGGTCACTCGGGAAATGACATGAGATTCAAGAAATGTTTCTTGAATTTCAGAGCTTCTGTGCTCTGAAATGTACTCTCCTCCCCAACCCACTAGCCTAGCCTGAATGCCTGAAATTCCATAAAGTTTGAGCCCTGGATGTGGTTGGACATGTTGGGGAATGCGTTGCAGCCCCTCTCCCAACCCAGAAATAAGGCATGTAATGTGCTAACGCCATTAGGAATGTTTATGGAATAAGGGTTGTGATGGTGAATTTGTCCAATAAACCACCGGGAATTCTGTGCAGGTGTTTCCTATCTAACCTTCTGATGGTTAATTTATGAGGCCCTGCAAGGGCTGCTCTCAGGTTATTCATTCTCCATATTTGCCAGAAACTTCCACTTTGAGCCTTATAATGGATCTTCTACAATGAAGATTAAGTATTCTGGGCAAGGATTTAAGGAGAGGGGAGACCGTTGGTAGCTGGCATGCTGTAACACTAACAAATGTTTAATGAGTAGTAGGGAGGATGCTTACTCTGGGGTTTAAAAGAGACAGAACATAGATCCATAAGGTCATCTTTGCAGGAGAAACCCAAACGGGGTAGAAACTACAGAAAGTTTTGGAAGGGTGGGTGTAAACATTAGGAAACCACTCTTAGCTCACATTAGCATCACCCAGGAAGTGCTCACAAACAAGCTGCTGCTTAAGCCCTACCCTAAAACGGTTGATTCATTATTGGGAAGGGGCACAGGAATCAGTGTTTGTTGTTTGTTTGGTTTGGTTTTGTTGAGACCGGGTCTCCCTCTTTTCCCCACCCTGATCCATGGCTACAGTGCAGTGGTGTGCTTATAGCTCACAGCAACTTCAAACTCCTGGGCTCAAGCAATACTCCTGGCTCAGCCTCCCAAGTAGCTGGAACTTCAGGCACATGCCACAATACCCAGCTAATTTTGCTTTTGCTTGAGATGGTTTCAAACTCCTGACCTCAAGCAGTCCTCCTGCCTCAGCCTCCCAGAGTGCTAAGATTACAGGCATGAGCCACCAGAATCAGTGTTTTTAAAGCCCCTCCAGGCAGTCCTGATGCCCAGTGAGGTCGGAAAACTGGTGATTCCCAGAGCCCTTCCCCTCTGGTCAGAGTGGCACCCAGACCTCTCCCCCAGAGGAAAACCCATCTGTGTCCATCTGTGTCTGGCCATGGAAAGGAAAGGCGGGGGGCGGGGCAGGGACCTGCAGAGTGACCCATCCCTGTGCCACTTGCACAGCATTGCTGGCCCCCATGAATCTTTCCCAGATGGCTGAGGTCACACTTTTTCGGGCCCTTGTGGGAATAGTTGGGGACAGTTGTCAGGGGCAAGACACCAAAGGAAGATGGCACAGAAATGAGAGCCTAGAGATTCAAATATAGACTTTACGGGGTAGTGTGTGTTTTTCTGATTGGTTTTATGTCTTTAAATGTTTTTTAATTAAAAAGTGATTCCCATTGCATGTACAGTTAGAACTTATGTAAGCTGACCACCCAAAGGACTGTGGACTGTAATGAACTGATTGACATACAGAAGTGGTCATCATAAGGAACTAGGCCTGCTGTACTGATACACATATGTGATGCATGTCCAGTCGATGAAAATTAGGTCACCTTAAGGAGGTGGTCAAGAATGGAGGTTCTACTGTATTTAACTTTTTTTTTTTGAGGCATAGTCTCACTTTGTCACCCTAAGTAGAGTGCTGTGACGTTGAAGCTCACAGCAGCCTTAAACTCTTGGACTCCAGCAATCTTCTTGCCTCAGCCTCCCAAGTAGCTCGGACTATAGGTGCCCACTGCAACACCTGGCTATTTTTTTGTTCTTGCTCAGGCTGGTCCCCACCACTGGTACCTGGCCCTGTTTTAACATTTTAAAAGCAATATATATTTAACCAAAAGAAAAGAATAAGAAACTCCCACAATTTCATCATCCAGATATAAGTTCAGCTCGCTTCTTAGTCTGTATCCTTCCAGATCACTCAACACATATATAAAGATATCTATTTTAAGGCTCGGCTCAGTAGCAATGGCTCATGCTTGTAAACCTAGCACTCTAGGAGACCCAGGCATGAGGATCATTTGAGCCCAGGAGTTTGATGTTGCTGTGAGGTAGGCTGATGCCATGGCACTCTAGCCTGGGTAGCAGACAAAGACTATGTCTCAAAGTTTAAAAAAAGTTTTCAGAAAAAAATAAAGATATCTATTTTACAAAAGTGGGACTCTATACATGTTTTATATCCTGTTTTTTCAGCTAACAATGTAAACACCTTTCCATGTCTGTAAATACCCACCTACTACATAAATTAAAATGTCATAATCATAGCATAAGGTATTTAATTTTATAAACAGCTCTTCAGTGAACATTCTTGCAGTTATATTTTGCTCGCATCCTTAATTATTTCCTTAAGATACATTCCTAGAGGCGGTAAGCCTCTGGAAGAACTTGCTACATACCTCCAAATTGCACAAGAAAGGATTTACTAATTTACTCTCCCATCAACAGGGTATTAAAAAGTGCCCATGATAATTAAAGGGGAAGGAAAACCTTTGCCAATTTGACAGACTAAAAGTAGTTAACTCATTACTGAGTTCATAACTTCTTTATCTCAAATTCTGCAAACAAATGGGAGTGGAGCCCAGAGGTTTTCTTTGATGGCTGGGTGCCCAGCCCAGACCCACTAGGTCAGGGACCTCCTGGGATTTTCAGCCTAGCCTGCTTCCGGTGGGTGCATGGGAACCACCAGGGGGCAGTGCAGAGCCATTGATCATATTCTGAATGCCTTCCAGCTTATCCATAATGAAACTTTGAATAGGACAATTATTCTTTTGTTATGTATTATATGACTTCTTCACATTGGTATTTATAATGTTGATAAGCTTATGTTAATATTCCATCCCCTTCCAATTATTTTTATGTTTAATTTATATGTTGATTGTATAATAAGAAACTTATCCGTTATAGCTCTTCTGCAACCGGGGGCTGCAACACCTGTGTTTGGTCTAATACCAGCTCTACCTGTGGTCTCTGTGACCTTGGTGGATGGTTTATCACTATGGGCCTGAGTGCCCTTATCTGAGGAATGGCCAGGATGGGCTGCACGAGTGTAGTATGTTTTCTTCCATTCTAGCACTAGTAGCATGAAAGGTGTTGAGAGTGTGGCCTTAGTGATGACGTAGGACTTGGGCAAGTTCTTTAACCTCTCTGTGGCTTAGTTCCTTCATATGTTACATGCAGATAGTAATAGCATCAACTTATAAGGCTGCAAGGGTGAAATGAAATTATACCTGGAAGAAGCTTGGTTGAGTGTCTGGTAGAAGGTACAGGTTGTCTTTTAAAGAAATCTGTTTATCCAAGATTTATCCAAACTGTTTTCTGTCTTTGGCTTTTGCACATACCTATTTGTTTGCCTGAAATGGTATTAATATAAAATAGAATATGAATTTCAGAAATGCTATATTCCACAGCTGTGCTGAGTAGTATAACCCCAGCATCATGGCCCCCAGAGTTAGAATGTATGTTTCCTTTTTTTAATCAATAAATAAACTATAGGGAAAAATAACAAAAAAAAAATAGTTGGAGGCAGATATGATATCAGTAAAAATGTTTTTGATCAATATCACCATATTAGATAAATGAAATCTTACTCAACTGGTAGTCTATCCACAGGCAGTGGACTGACCTGTTTTCTCTATCCATTGCACTCCCAAAAGGTTACGGTTTCACTGCTCCTACCCTAGGTCAACTAAATTAGGGTCTCTGGTGACAACCCCAGGACCATGGCCACTAATTGTCTTCACACACATTTCCACTAGCACTGGCAACGGTCCCAGGGAGGAGCACTTGCACTTTTAATGCAGTGAATCCTGAAATGTTGGCGGGATGGAGGCAGAATCATTTAAGCACCTCTCATGAAAGATGATCTATGGCAAGGGTTGTGGGGAACCAAGGGACAAATAAAATTAGATGCCTGTCCCCAAGAAACTCAAGAGGAGATAAGGGAGAAAATGTGAGCTGAGCTGGAAGCTGGAAAGTTGGGGGTTGGAAGCAGAGAGAATGACTGACTTGGAGGGACGGAGGTGGGGCAAGGAGAATGTCAGGAAGCCATTGCAAGGCAGGTAGCTGAGATGGAAAAAATCCATGACTTAGTGAGTGGTTAGATGGTGTGAAAAGTGAGGAAGAGGGAGGGAAAGATGTATGAGGTTTTGACCTTGTGGGTATACAAAAGAATGGTGGATCTGGGAGAGGAGCAATTTGAGAAGAAAATAATGGTGCATCTTGGAACATGTTCACTTTTGGGTCTGTGTACAGAATCTCATCTTCCAGTTCCAGGATTAACCTCACCCACAATTTGCTGCAGCCCCTGGAAGGCTATAAACACAGGATTCTACAGCAGTGTAACCAAATGTCACTTAATTTGCATAACTTTGCCACATACCACCTAAATTGGGCGGTGCCTATGGCTCAGCGAGTAGGGTGCTGGCCCTATATACCAAGGGTGGCGGGTTCAAACCCGGCCCCAGCCAAACTGCATCAAAAAATAGCCGGGCGTTGTGGCGGGGGCCTGTAGTCCCAGCTACTCGGGAGGCTGAGACAAGAGAATCGCCTAAGCCCAAGAGCTGGAGGTAGCTGTGAGCTGTGACTGCACAGAACTCTACTGAGGGCAATAAAGTGAGACTCCGTCTCTACAAAAAAAACCAAAACTGATTCACTGATTCTGAAAAACTGATTTCTTTAAACTGATTCACTCGGCTTGGCGCCTGTAGCTCAAGCGGCTAAGGCACCAGCCACATACACTAGAGCTGGCCGGTTCGGATCCAGCCCAGGCCCGCCAAACAACGATGACAACTACAACCAAAAAATAGCCAGGTGTTGTGGTGGGCTCCTGTAGTCCCAGCTACTCAGGAGGCTGAGACAAGAGAATCGCTTAAGCCCAGGAGTTGGAGGTTGCTGAGATCTGTGATGCCACGGCACTCTACCCAGGGTGACAGCTTGAGGCTCTGTCTCAAAAAGTAAATAAATAGATTCACTTATTTCTCACTTTTTAAAAATGGAGCATCACTGCTATAAACAACACTGTCCAAGAAATTTTCCTATAATATGTATGTGTATATACTCACACATGTATATGAAACATACATATATAATGCCTATTAAAACAACCATTGAGGAACCAAAAAATAGGAATTTTTTTTTTTTTTTTTTTTTTTGCTATTTTTGGCCGGGGCTGGGTTTGAACTCACCACCTCCAGCATATGGGGCCGGTGCCCTACTTCTTTGAGCCGCAGGCACCACCCTATTTTTTAGAGACAGAGTCTCACTTTGTCACCTTCAGTAGAGTGCTATCGCATCATAGCTCACAGCAACCTCCAGCTCTTGGGCTTAGGTGATTCTCTTGCCTCAGCCTCCCGAATAGCCGGGCCTACAGGCGATCACCACAACGCCCGGCTATTTTTTTGTTGCAGTTTGGCTGGGGCCAGGTTTAAACCCGCCACCCTTGTTATATGGGGCCGGCACCCTACTCACTGAGCCACAGGTGCCGCCCAGGAGATGTTATTTAATAGGATTGCAATGGGAATTGGGAATACTTCCATGAAGTGAGGAGGAGGCAGCTGGAGTTGTCATGAGGCTGCATCCGTGTACAAGCTATCTGACACATAGTATGCCAGAAAAATGCTCATTCCTTAGCCCTCTCACTACCCATCATAATTCCTTGTGCCCACCCTTCAATATGAATAGAAAATCATTTTTAGTTCCCCAAATGTGTAAGCCTTGTGTGCACCCACATTAGGATGGGGTGCAGGACCTCATTTGGGTTCCTTCGTCAGGGCAACGGCCCTGTGCAGAGGTGGCTGGTGTGATCCTTGCTCTCCAAGTCCTTTCTCACCTGTGGGGTCAGAGGTCTGTCCCAGAACTGCCCACCGTGGAAGGACCTCCTCAGATGTTTCCCATCTCCCAGTGCCCAGGAGTTGTTGACTTTGGCTCAGTGGCAGGAGCAGGGGAGAAGTGTTCTGAGAGGCCCTTGACGCTCCCAGTGCTGGAGCTGACCTCCCAGTGTTCTTTTGTGTTGTGTATTCTACTGGCCCCAGATAAGCACTTCCTGTTCCCCATTGATTATACACAGATCCTGCTTCCTTTCTCCTCAATACCTGGGATGCTTTCCAGCTTCTCCTCCCACAAGGGAAAATTCAGAAACCTCAGAATTCTCAGGCCTGCTTTTGGTCAATGGACTTTCTGCAAATGATGACTACTTTTGCCATGCTGTCACATTCTTTGTGGAGCCCTCACCTCTATCTAGGAACTTGTAATTCCTCACTGTGCCAGGCTGGGGAGAAATGAGCCTGGAGCCTGGCTTCTGCCTCTCCTCCTTACCACACAGAACATCTGTGTCTACCTTCAGGCTCAAATGAGAGAGAATAAGTAGACTGCACCTCACAGATCAATTTCGATGACTTGTTGGTAGCTGCTTGTGTATTGCGTTGAGGATTCTGAGGTCTGACCCAACATTGGTAGGAAACGGCGTCATGGCCCGTTAGCAGCGTCTGACATGGCACCGAGCAGGGTGCGGCAGCACTCATGCCTCCATATTCGCTGTTCCAAGATCATGGAAATGTCTAAAAGGCAAAAATCATGTCCTGATACCTTTTTGAGTTATACTGTAAAAGCACAAAGCCTTGTACTTTAGTGCCAACATCTATTTTGGTGACCATGGCTACTACATCCAGCAGATTCAGTTTCCCCATTTTTAAATTGGGGATGATAGCATCTGCTTTTATCTATGTCCAGGGGTAAGATCAAATCAGATAATATAAAATGCTTTAAAATGACTGTAGAAGTATATTTTGCCTGCATGGCCCAGCTCAGATGCCACCTCCTATGTGAAGTCTTCCAGTTTTTCCATGATAACCCCTGTTCACCATGATTCCTCTCCTCTCTGCACCTGTCATTTGCAGACTTATACTTTAAGTATTTACACTTTTTAAAAAATCACTCCTGTGGCATATCATACACATAAAAAGCCAACTTATGTATGAGCCACCAGACATCTACAGAGGGCTCTGTCACTGCTGTCCCTGTGTCCTGATCAGTTGGTAGACAGTTCTGTCAGCATGATTTCATGCTCATGCTTGAAATCCTAGCATTCTGGGAAGCCAAGGGATGTATTGCCTGAGTGCACAGGTTCGAGACCAGCCTGAGCCAGAGTGAGACCTTGTCTCTTCAAGAAATAGGCATTGTGGTGGGTGCCTGTAGTATTGGCTACTTGGGAGGCTGAGACAAGAGAATTGCTTAAGCCCGAGAGTTTGAGGTTGCTGTGAGCTGTGATGTCACGGCACTCTACTGAGGGCGACAAAGTGAGACTCTGTCTCAAAAAATAAATCTATTTAAAGAATTTATTTCTAGGGGCAAGTAAAGGATAAACTGGAAGGGATAAGCTGGAAACAGAAGCAGCAGTGACACTGTAGAGAGAGGATTTGGAACTCTTAACTTCCCTGGTTTTTGATATAAACAACAGACATTTTTGTCAGTCTGAAGCAAAGTGATCTGCCTGTGCCATTGGCACCCACCACCCACTCCTTTCAGATGCAGGCACAAAGCTGTTACAGTGACCTTGCGCAAAATAGGGAGAGTCTCTGCATTCCTGAGAATTCTAGAAGCCACAGAACTTAGTGACCAACAGGTCACTAAGGGAAGCAACTAATGATGTTAAGGTGGATTTTGAGGCTTCTGGTTGGGCATGTGGAAGGCACAAGTTTGGGGATGAAAATAATTAATCTGGGATTACTTTTAATAACTTTGCTTATTGTTGCTACAATATAACACACAGTCATTGTACAAATTTCAAGTGAAGAAAAGTACAAAGAAGAAACCAATTTCCTAAAATGCTAAAACTCAGTGTTAACATTTTGGTGACTGTCCTTCCGTAACTGACTGACTCTTCTCACTGAATGGTTTGTCCAGGACATTTATTTAGGTCAATAAATGTGGATCAACCAGAAGGCACAGAGAACCCGAACCACAGGGGAGGCAGGAGGAGAAAGCTTCCAGAGGCGTCAGGGATGCCCACAGCATGAGTTTAAAATCCCTTTGTTTTCTTTCTAAGTCATCTGTGGCCTTGGAATGACAGTTGAGTATGGAGAGGGAGTGTGGCAGAAGCCAGCCTGCTGGGTGCTGAGCGGGGCTGGGAAGGCAGCGGGGGTGAGGGAGCCTGTATAGAAACTGGGAAGGGAGGGGCGGGGGAAAGTGTGGCCGCCCACCAGCAGCCTCCTGGGCCCGCCTCCCCATCACAGAACACCCCCGGACTGCGTCCTCAGCTCCTGGCAGATCTGTCTACCTGAATGAAGGACAACACAGTTAAGGTCGCACAATCCTATGTCAGTTGTGAGCAGCCAGTCAGAACCTTCCATGTCCATCTGTGTCCAGCCTACTACCTCCACGCCTGCAGTGACCCCACAATGTCTCTCTGTTCCCCATCCCCCAGCAGTGTGAGCCCACTTCCTGTATGCCACACACCTTCAGATCATTCCTTGTACATATGACAATTCGGAGCCACGCTCATTATAACAAGAGAAACAGAAATTTAAACTCCTGTGAGGTACTGTTTTCACCTGTCACTTTAGCAAAGTTTATTATTTTATTTATTTATTTATTTTGAGACAGAGCCTCAAGCTGTCACCCTGGATAGAGTGTCGTGGCATCACAGCTCACAGCAACCTCCAATTCCTGGGCTCAAGTGAGTCTCCTGCCTCTGCCTCTCAAGTAGCTGGGACTACAGGCGCCCGGCACAACACCCGGCCATTTTTGTTTGGGTTGCAGCCATCATTGTTGGTTGGCGGGCCCAGGCTGGATTCGAACCCGCCAGCTCAGGTTTACATGGCTGGCGCCTTAGCCCGCTGAGCCACAGGCGCCGAGCCACTTTAGCAAAGTTTAATAACCTTGAGTAGGCAAGCATGTGGAGAAATAAGCCTTCTTTCGTGATTCTAGTGGCAGTGGCCACTCCCCTGTTGAATTTTGTGAAAAATTCAACAATACTTCTCAAAACCTAAGTATACCTGCCTTTGACTTAGCAATTCCCCTCACAACTGGAAATGTCCTCCATCGATATTCGTACATGAGTAAAAGGATGAGTGTTCAAGGGGATTCACTGTGGCGAGACTGGGAAACTGGCTCAGCGCCTGTAGCTCAGTGGGTAGGGCATCAGCCACATACACCTGGGCTGGTGGGTTCGAACCCAGCCGTGGCCTGCCAAACAACAAAAAAATAGCTGGGTGTTGTAGTGAGCACCTGCAGTCCCAGCTACTTGGGAGACTGAGGTAAGAGAATTGCTTAAGCCTAAGATTTGAGGTTGCTGTGAGCTATAACACCACAGCACTCGACTGAGGGCAACAAAGTGAGACTATCTCCAAAAAAAGAAAAGACTAGGGAATACTGACGTGTGTGCAAATATGTGCACCTCCATAGTAGCAGTAGCCGTCACCCAGGCGGAGGCAGCTCTGTGGAGGCAGAATGGCAGAGGGGGCTACATGCAAGCTGGAGAACAAAGCAGAAGGCCATGAAGCTTAGAGGTATTTGCCCTTCCAGCCCAGTCTCTGTACTCACTGCAGCCAAGGTGGATGGTCTCCCCTGAGGGGAGGGGAGTTCTGTGGTGTGTTCCCAAGCACACGGTGGCAAAGGAGGGGGAAGAGGGGGAGGAGGGGGACGAGGGGGACGGAGGGGCCAGGCAGGGTTTGCCTCAGGGAAAGGAGGGCCCAGCAGGCCTGGAACTCCAAGCTGTAGAAATAAGGACCAAAAGTGGGTTGGACTTTGACATTTTGTGAAAGCCTCCTGCTCCTGGGGGCAGTTTTCCCCTTCCCTCTGAAAGGAGGCACACAGAAAGACAAACCTATTACCTGGCACTGCATCCAGACCACAGCTAAGGACTGTGTGTCAGCCTCCCAGCTATCTCAGCAAGCTAGGGCAGACCTGAGACCCCCTCGTCTCCCTCCCTACCCCAGGGAGCCAACCGGCACAGAGCCAGTGATAACATCTCTTCCCAACTCTGCCTTCATGATTCACCACAGTACCTTGAAATCAGCCAGGGTGGTAGGATTTATACCCTGGATAACAACAAATACTACAGAACAGGCTTTGGGTTTTTGATTCGTTTTATGCTTAGAAAGCCAACTGTTAGAACTTACTAACACACCACAGCACAGAACCTCTCTCCCCACAAAGCACCGCAGGTGAGTGAGTGGCATGGTGTGGCCAGGCTCCGTCTTTTGGCTCTTCCCTGCCCCCAAGTAAAGTGCAGGTCATAGGCTCACTGAACAGAGACTTTGAAACTTAGTGACTAAACACACATTTCTTCAGGGCTTTTCATGTGCCAGGCATTCTGCTTAGTCCTCTCCACAGGCCACACTTGAGATGATCAACCAGCCAGGCAACAGATGCTCTTATTCCTGTTTTACAGGGAAGAAACCAGAGGTTCTGGGCTCAGCGCCTGTGGCTCAATGGGCTAAGGCGCCAGCCACGTACACCTGAGCTGGCGGGTTCGAATCCAGCCCGGCCTGCCGAACAATGGTGATGGCTGCAACCAAAAAATGGCCGGGTGTTGTGGCGGGCACCTGTAGTCCCAGCTGCTTGGGAGGCAGAGGCAGGAGACTCGCTTGAGCCCAGGAATTGGAGGTTGCTGTGAGCTGTGATGTTACAGCACTCTACCCAGGGTGACAGCTTGAGGCTCTGTCTCCAAAAAAAAAAGAAACCAGAGGTTCTGAAAGCTGAACTAAGTTCCATGGGCACACGGTTTGCC
Organism: Arctocebus calabarensis; assembly: GCA_963573935.1. Lineage (NCBI taxonomy): Eukaryota > Metazoa > Chordata > Mammalia > Primates > Lorisidae > Arctocebus > Arctocebus calabarensis. The sequence goes on from CAUYON010094593.1 coordinate 12,842, forward strand.
GTGGGGTTTAACGAAGACTCCTGACTCCATACTTATTAAACACCTCAATACAGTCTCCAAACCCAAAACTTACTGTGCTTTCAGACAAACAGTTGCATTTGATTTTTTCCTTCTACCAGTTCTGGGCTCCCATTTCACGCTGATGAAATAAAATAGTCCCGTTTTAAAGGTGAGAAGATTAAGTCCATAGAGGTTAGAAGAGCCTGGAACCCTCGCCTCTTGCCTTCTGAGTGTGCTCTCTTCTTCCACAACCAAAACCTTGGCCCATGAAGGGAGACAGATTTGAAGAACAAACCTTTGATCAAGTCGGGTAGACAAAATCACCAGCTGCTCTGAAATGAGAAGGGAAGAGAATCACTTGAGGTCATTCAGAAAAGAAGGCGAGTGATTGGGGAAAAGCAGGAGAAAAAAATGTTTATGAGGAAACTAGAACCTAACCAACCCACTCTTATTTTTGAGTTTACTATTCATTCATGAAATATTTTTGGAGACCCTCTGCTGCCAGGGCCTGGGGGTGGGGAGCTTCAAAACTATTTGCTGACTAAATGCTGTGACAAGTGCCAGAGAGAAAAAAAATCCCCTCGTTTGTTTACATGACAACAAAATGTGGTTCTAAATAACTTCCTCAGAAAATTATGTCTGTCATATTAAGGGCAAAAGTAGCTTCTTTGAGGGTGTTTTTATTAATTGAATTCATTTGTAAAGCCTCACCTATCAATAAATCTCAAGAAGGAACCCAATCCTCTACGCTCAGGTGAAACAAAAACATTGTGCTTGGGATTTAGTGCCATCCACAAAAATAAGCAAATGCATAAACTACTCATTTAAAAAAAAAATGGGCAGCGCCTGTGGCTCAAAGGAGTAGGGTGCTGGGCCCCATATGGAGGTGACGGGTTCAAACCCAGCCCCGGCCAAAAACTGCAAAAAATAAAAAGTAAAATAAATCAAAGGGCGGCACCTGTGACTCAAGGAGTAGGGTGCTGGCCCCATATACCCGAGGTAATAGGTTCAAACCCGGCCCCAGCCAAAAACTGCAACAACAACAAAAAGGTGGCATCTGTGGCTCAGTAAGTTGCCAGCCCCATATACCAAAGGTGGTGGGTTCGAACCTGGCCCCAGCCAAACTGCAACAAAAAATAGCCAGGTGTTGTGGCAGGTGCCTGTGGTCCCAGCTACTCGGGAGACTGAAGCAAGAGAATCGCCTAAGCCCAAGAGCTGGCGGTTGCTGTGAGCTGTGCCGCCACAGCACTCTACCGAGGGTAACCAAGTGAAACTCTATCTCAAAAAAAAAAAAAAGAGTATAAACCTTATCGATCTGTAGTTTCTGGAACTTTACAGACTCCATCTTGTTTGGTAACAAGTTTTAATACCTTGTGTCTTCTTCATTGGCTTCTGAAAACTAAAAATTGTTTCCCACTTGGAAAGCTTTTCTTTCTCCTTACAGAGATAGTGAGTTGTTCAATGTTGATGTATTTTAAAAGTTCGATCAATTTTTTTTTTTTTTTTGAGACAGAGTCCTACTTTGTCGCCCTCAGTAGAATGCCATGGCGTCACAGCTCACAGCAACCTCAGACTCTTGGGCTTAAGTGATTCTCTTGCCTCAGTCTCCCGAGTAACTGGGACTACAGGCACCCGACACAACGCCCAGCTATTTTTTTGTTATGGTTGTCATTGTTGTTTGGTAGGCCCTAGCTGGGTTCGAACCTGCCTAGTTACTGAGCTACAGGCGCCGCAAAAACTTCAATCAATTTTTGTTTATTTCTACAGAAGATAGGAGGATCTTAAACAGGCCTCCAGGAACTGGCTGAGTTGGGCATGGCACCTTCCGTGCTACATTCACAATTTCTCAGCTGTAGTGAGGTACTTATTGTGAGAACTGGTCATTGCCCAAGAGTGAAATGGGCTCCCCCTCTGCATCCCACGTCGCCCCAGGGTTCAGGGAGAAGCTGTTCAGCTGCACGTTACAGGTGTGGAGACTGGGGCCTGCACTCACCCCATGAGTATCAACACATTATGGTCGCCGGATTCTGGGTGAGGATTTGGGGTACAGGTGTGACCCGCGAGGATCTAGAGTCCAGAGGGCAGACAGAGTATGCAGATGGGTAACAATACCACCACGTGAAGAGCGCCATGAGAATACAGGTGCAGTATGGATGCAGGGGTGAGAATGGCTGATTATGGTCAGGCAAAAGGTGACCTGGGGAGGACTGGGTTTTGAAGAAGTGAAGTTTCCCAGGAGTAAAGGATACAGCAGGCAGGGGGGCAGAGGAGCACCATGGATGTTTAAAGGATAGGAAGAACTTCTGTGCAGCCTGTGTTGGGGGGCGCCATGAGAGTAGAAGCCAAGAGGATGGATGGATAGATGCTAGATTGCTGGCGAGTCCTTAGAAGGCTAAACTCCTGTGGGAGTTGGGAAAGCCATTGCAACAGTCTAGGTGAGAAATGATTCCAGTGGCGGCAGAATGAGAAGTAAGGGAAAAGTGATCACTTCGTTTATCGTTTTTTCATTTTTAATGCAATTCATGTTAAAAATAGCCTTTAAAAGGCAAGGGGAGCATTTTGAACAATGTCATCCTCACCAGGGTAAAAGCCACCTGCCCACACAGTTTGGGTTTTAGCCTTATGCTCCAGGGTGGCAGCGGGCTCCATGCATTTCATGAGACCTCTATTAAAGGGCGCCCTGCCCCTCGGTCCCCAAAGAGGCAGGAGGAACTAGTCACCAAAACTGAGAGCCTTAGTTTCTGCTCCAAAAGCTCAAAACAGTCAAGACTGGAAAGCTGGAGAAAGAAAAAACACTTTCTGTGCATACTGTAAAAGAATCAGAAGGCATTCTGTGGGCTGGAGTTTTCTCACCTGCAAGGTTTCTGGAGATGACTTGTTTTCGTTTCTTTCAACCGTGGGTACATTGCTGTGGATTCTGTAACATGAAGCTTTGTTTCCTCCCTTGCTCAGGCCCTTCCTTAAAGGGCTTTCTGTGGGAACGTGTGAACAGGGAGAATGTGGTTGTTCCCCAGAGTCCTGTAGAGTCCTGTCCACACAAAGCAAGTGTGGGACAGGGCAAGGAGGGCTGGGCCAGGGGCCCTCCCTACCTTGTGGGAGCCGGAGGGTTAATCTCCGTGGCTCATTGGCAGTTCTGCCTCTGTATGGGGCATGCTGGGATTTCCTCCCAGCTGTTTTACATCACGAAGATTTGTGTGTTGGGGAAATTCCAGGGCACAGCTGCAATTAATCTACTGCATGAACTCCAATCGAAGGGGGGATTCTGTAGAATGGATTCTTCACGTCCCTGCAGGAAAAGGAGCTGTAGCTCTCCAGTGAGAGCATCCTTCAGAGGGACCCTGCCCTAGAACCAAGTCTAGTGGAAACAGCCCACCTGGCCAACTGCTCACCCCAAGGAGAGCTCTATGGAGGGGCTCAAAAAGCAGAAAGGGGCTCAAAATATTAAAAGCAGCAGCACCTCTAAATAGTAAAGCCAAAATAACACCGATAGCACTTGATAAAAATGTCACCAAAAAAAGGAAAAACTTTAGTTCACCCTTACTTAGGAATGTAAAAGTAAAAAAATCTAAAACATGAAGCATTCCACAGTGTAGCACAAAAGCAAACAAACCACCCCGACCAAATAGGGTTTACTTGGGCAATGCAAAGGTGCTTTAGTGTAAGAAAGTCTTATTACTATATATACATCTCATGAATGAGTCAAATCAGAGAAACCACATGACCATTTTGGTAGATGCTGAGAGAAGAATTCAACACCTGCTCCAACAAAAACAGTGTAAAAATAGGAACAGAATCATCCTTAACAAGGTAAAGGCATGTTTTAATCCACAGCCTCACTCTGCTTAACTGTGGAGCACAAGGAGTTTCTCAGCTGCAAACTGTTTATCTGCCCTGTTTCAGACACACAGTAGTACGTGTAAACCAGGGAATGTAGCCCCTGCTATTTGGGTTTGGTTTCTTTCCTATTTTTGAGCATCAGTAGACAGTGTGTCACCCACAGACAGCACCCCAGAAGTGGCTGCAATCACTATTGTTTGGCCAGCACTTGCATTGGTGCACCACAGGTCTGATGTTTTACACCCAGTGGTGCCATAACCCAGAAGGGAGGTAGCTGGACCATCCTGTGTGTGGAAGCCCAGCCATGGTAACCCCGGTCAGGAGCAGCTGGGCCCTGGATGGCTAGTTGAATGCAGCCTCGTCTGGGCATGCAGAGAATCTAAACTCAGCTTCATATCACTTAATCCCCAAGGACATGCTTCCACCCATGAGTGATTACCCCCCGGGTGATTATAAGGTTGGCCTCAAGTGAGAATCATAGCTAAGAAGAGCTTTATTCTACACTCGTTGGGCTGGACCTGACCTAGGAGTTCAGAACTGCCCAGCCACCTCCAAATTTCTGGTTCTACAGTGGGAGAAGATTACTAGGCTCCTGTGGTCCTAATTCATGGTTCTGGGTTGCTCAACTGCCCCTTTAGCATGTTCCTCTCTGAAGCGCACTGCAGAGGCAGTCCATGGCCAGGCTTCAGGGGCTCCAAAGTCTCAGCGGTCTTCCCCCACCCGACTCCCATCGCTCACCCCAGAATCTTAAAAGACAAAGTGTAAAGGGGGAAGTGACAGCCCTCCATATCACCCTTCCCTACACACACTCACACACTGGGGGGGTCCTGGGTGGACGGTCACCAAGCCAGCACCATTTCTTCCCTCTGCCGTCTAGTTTATCTGTAAGGGGCCAGACTTCAGTGGGGGGCAGGGCCAGAGGTTTTCACCTGCCGTCCTTGCTTCCAAGACTCAGATAAAACCACCGAGTTAGAGAAGGGGAGAAGACGCCAGTGTGATCTCTTCTTCCCACCAGAAGCCCAAAACTTCTTGTTAGGGAGATAAAACACCAGGCATGGTAAGTACCCCCAAAGAGTAGCTATTTCTGGAAGCCTTTACAATGAATGTGTGTATGCCTAACCTCTCTCCCCAGGAGCAAATCAGACAAACCCAAAGGGAGCTCGCAGTGCATTTGGTACCAGCTCCTCTGTCACTAGAGCTGTGATTGTCAAGGGAGGCTGTTCTCTTCCGGTTCCTTGGGAGATGTTTGGCCAAAGTCTGGACACATTTTTAGTTATCACAACTGGTGGGAAGCTGTTGGCAATTAGTAGGTAGTGGCCAAGGATGCTGTTAAACATTACAGAAAAATTATCCAACCCAAAATGTCAACAGTGGCATAGTTGAGAAATGCCGTTCTGTGGTCCTACGAGCCAGCTACGCTGAGCAGCACATAGTCACCCAATATTATTTAAGACCCAAAATGCTAGTGTTGCCCCAAGCTAGGATTCACATTCCTTTGGGCCATCTCCACACGATCTAACGTCATCTCTGGTAAGCCAGAATGAAGAATGAAGAATGGTCTCTAATGGACTCTAAATAGGGAGCAGTGTTGATGGATTTTAGGAACCCTCCTGTCATGTTTAATGTAGAGGGGGATGGATTGGGGATGCCTGATATATGTTATTGTAGCTCAGTTTTTTAAAACAAAAATGCTCAGGCTGTTGCTTCATTAGAAAAATAGTGTGATGTTTAGACCTCAACTGTAAGTTCAATCAGGAGGACACAGACATGTCTATATTCAGTTTCCGGGTGGCCAGCTCTGTGCAAGACAGAAAAGTAGCGAGAAACCCATCAGAGCAAAGAAAAGGTTGGGGCGTGGGGGTGTTAGGAAGATGATAGTAGGAAATGCTTCAAGACTCATGGTGTCCTGAAAAGTGTGGGTTTTGAAATCCAGAGACCTCAGCTCGGGCTGCACCTCCAATATTAACAAATCGGGCAAACCATTTAGCCTGTGTTTATACCCATGAGCTCATCTGAAGATTTGGGATAGTTGCCCCTACTTGTAATAGCAGGGTTGTTGTGAAGATTAAACTGGGTTCTGTGGGTCAAAATGCTTTCAAAAACTGCAAGTGTAGCACAGATGTTCCTGACTGTGGAAATGAGTTCTAACTAATGATACCAGTATTTGTCCAGGTGCTTTTAACTTGCCAACGGCCCGGAAATCCCAGTTAATTCATGTAGGAAGTGTAGGCTCTGGGTAGGGCAGGAGATGGGTGGGGCTGAGGAGGTCAGCAGAGACAGGGTGAGACCCCATTTGGAGAATGGTCGTTGCGGGGTCTGGAAGGCCCAGAGTAAAAGGACTGCCCCTATTCATAGGGTCCCCAATGCCACTTTGTTCCCACCTCCCCTCCTGCTACATGGCCCATCCCACCTGCTATCTGGGCTTCTTGCTGGCCCATGGCGCATAGGACCTGGGGTTGTTGAGTCCTGCCTGTGGACACATTTTTGAAAGGACAGCCCTGGTAGATGAAGAGCAAGGGCCTTCAGGGCTCTGCCCGTTCACTTTCCTATTCCTGCGCGAATACTGCAAAGCCAGACCCTGATTTTTGTTTTCCTGTAATTGAATGAGCAGAGCACAGGATGGCTCAAAGATCTTTTTCTGTCTCGCTCTGAAACTCTTCATGGAGCCACCACTTCCTATGAGAGCTTTAATTCTCCGAGGAGTCTCAAGAATCCTGCAAAGAGGCTGCCTCGCTGGTCTGCTGCCCAGAAACACCCTGTCAGTGTTGACGCTAAGACAACATGTGTGCTTTTGCTCCTGGCAGAGACTAATGGTTTGCTTATGAAAATAATAGGCGCCATTTATCACATGTCTCAGACAGGAGAGGCCCTGTGTTCAATACTTGACATTGTCCCTATTTCTTCTAACGACCTGTAAAGTCAGTGATAATAGGCTTGCCTTACAGATGATGAAGCCGAGACTCAGCGTCGTTAAGTCACTTGTCCAGAGTCACACAGCCTACACTGGCAGAGTGAGAACCTGCACCCATGAATGCTGGGCCCTGGTGCTCCCAACTACCACCCCACTCACCCCTTCGAGGCACTTGCCAGGGACTGTGGGCGTTCCCGTGCGTGTGTGTGCGTGGGTGAGTGTGTTAGGGATCTTCCATTTTGTTTGGGCTTTTTTGGAGTGTTGAGTGGCACAGGATAGGTAATTTTTTCAAGGTTGGGAAACGCTGCAATGAAGTAAAGATCCGCATCCTTGGGGGTGGGTAGCTACTCCCCATCTGTGAGTATCAGTCATCCCCGCTGCGTCTGGAGAGGCTGCTTCTCAGAGAGCGTTGTGTGTGGCACTGAGAGACGGAAGTGAATCGGGTAGGGTGGTCATCAGGGAGGCTCTGCACCCTCCGGGATTCCCGTTTGTCCCATGACTAGAGCAGAAAGGATCCCCCTCTCACCAATAGGTTCTTCCAATACTTTGATTGTGCTAGAAGATACCACTTCTCTCCCCAACTTATAAAGTTCAGCTTAGTTGCCATTTGTGTTCCCCTAAATTGACAGGGGATAGTGGTGGTGGTGATTACAAACGCGCTCGCCCTTCTCACAATCGCTTTGAAACTGACCCTGTGTAGTGCGTGTGGTGTGAAAACGACAGCCTCCCTGGATCCTGGGGACCTCTCTTTTCACCTTAGTCACTTTATTTTTTTTAATACAGAGTCTCACTATGTCACCCTTGGTAGAGTACTGTGGTGTCACGGCAACCTCAAACACCTGGGTTTAAGCAATTCAGTTGCCCCAGCCTCCCAAGTAGCTGAGACTACAGGCACCCATCACAACAAGTGGCTATTTTTGTTGTTGTTGTTTAGCTGGCCTGGGCCAGGTTTGAACCCACCAGCCCCCATATATGCAGCCAGCGCTCTAACCACTGAGCAATGGATGCTGAGCCACCTTGGTCACTTTTGAAGGCTCATCTCACCAGCTGTTTTGTCTTTTCTGTCCCCTGTGCAGTACCTGCAGATGAAATGGCCCCTCCTCGATGTCCCCTCCAGTGCCACAGTCAAGGACACAAGGTCACCATCACCAGCGCACTTGGTAAGTCTTTTTTACCTTAAAGCACCAAGGGACACTGTTGCTGACTTCATCCCCTGCCACTGAAGCTGATGGAGTCAAGTGTGTGAGCATGAGGAAGAGTTGAGAGATCTGCATTAGCGATTAGCTTGAGTGCCATGCACGGTGGCTCAGACCTATAATCCCAGCACTTTGGCCAGCTGAAGCAGGAGGACTTGCTTAAGGCCAGGAGTTCAACACAGTGAGACCCTGTCTCTACAAAAAAAATTTAAGACTAGGGGTGGTAGTTCATACCTATAATCCTAGCACTCTGGGAAGCCAAGACAAGAGGATTGCTTGAGCTCAGGAGGTCGAGACCAGCCTGCGCAAAGCAAGACCTTGTTTCGGCTAAACATAGAAAAATTAGCCAGTATTGTGGTGGCCACCTGTAGTGCCAGATACTCAGGAGGCTGATACAGGTGGAGCACTTGATCAAGCCCAGGAGTTTGAGGTTGCTATGAGCCAGTCTGACCCCACAGCACTCCAGCCTTAGGCAATAGAGTGAGACTGTCTCAAAAAAAATTTTTTTTTAATTGTTTTTTAATTAGCTGGGCATCATGGCACACGCCTGTAGTCCAGTCCCGGCAGAGTGAGAACCTGCACCCATGAATGCTGGGCCCTGGTGCTCCCAACTTGGGAGGCTGAGGTGGGAAGATCATTCTAGCGCAGGAGTCGGAGGCTGCAGTGAGCCATTGTACTCCACCCTGGGCAACAGAACGAGATGCCTTTTCTAAAAACAACAATCAGGTTATGACCTGTACACACCACCCTCCAATCCCATGGCCCTGGCCATTCCTCCTGGTTCTTCACACAAGCCTACTCCAAACCCTTCCTGGCTGCTGTCGGAACCCGTCTGCCCCATCACGTGGAAGGGTGGCCTTTCCCTCCTGTTGGAGCTTGTTCAGTACTGCCTCCTCTTCTCCCTCACAGCTGCAAGGCAGCAGTTGAAGAGGCTCTTCTATGCTGAATGTCATAGGAAAGAGCGTGTAAATGGAAGCCTGGAGGGGGAACTGAGCAACACTAAACCACAAAGGGAGGTCTGGATAGTCCTTAGAGACAGGGGCAGAGAGGTCTGAGCAGAACTCCCCTCCTTGGAACATGCAAAGGAAAACCTGGAACAGAACCTTGCATATACTTTCCTGGACTTTCCTTTTTTTCCTTTCTTTCTTTTTTTTTTTTTTGAGATAGTGTCTCACTATGTTGCTCTCGGTAGAGTGCCATGGCGTCACAGCTAACAGCAACACCAAACCCTGGGGCCTAAGTGGTCCCCTTGCTTCAACCTCCCAAGTAGCTGGGACTACAGGTGCCCACCACAGCGCCTGGCTATTTTTTTGTTGTAGTTGTCGTTGTTTAGCAGGCCCAGGCTGGGTTTGAACCCACCAGCCCCGGTGTATGTGGCTAGCACCCTAACCACTGAGCTACAGGCACCAAGCCTATCCTGGACTATTCTTAAAGGTTTGCGTCCTCTCGCTTGCCTTAAGACCCACCCACCCCACAAGCTAGCTGGTGTTTGCCCACTGTGAGTCTGAGTCACAGAGGATGCTAGAAAGGCCTGTATATAGTAAGACCTGTCCACTTTACAGACAAGCACACTAGGTCTTCACTGTTGTCACCCTCGACTAGGTATAAGGCATTGGGATACATGATGTTTATTAAAACTTTACTTTGGAAAATTTCAAAGATATGTAAAAGTAGAGGGAACCCCTGTGTTCCCTTTACCCATACTCCCTCTCCAACCACGTGGGGATTTAAAGCTAATCCCAGACTTACTATTTCATTGCATAGGACATTTTAAGATATACTGATAAATCTTGTTAATTAAAAGCTTGGAGGCCAGGCATGATGGCTCACACCTGAAGTCCTAGCAATGTGGGAGGCTTAGGCAGGTTGATTGCCTGAGTTCAGAGGTTCGAGACCTTCCTGAGCCCGAGTGAGCCAGAGTGAGACCCTGTCTCTACCAAAAAAAAGCTGGGCGCCTGTATCCCAGCTTAGGAGGCAAAGGGCAAGAGAATCACTAAAGGAAGAAAAGAAAAAAAAAAAATTAAAAAAAAAAAACTTCAAACTAAGATGAATGAAAGCCAGTTGAAATTGAAAGCAAAATTAAAAATAAAAAAATAAAAGCTTGGAGTCTAGTTGATAAAAAAGAGGATATGCATAGAAAAATTGGTAAATAATGGCACAGTGAGCCTGTAATCATAAGACTGGCTTGTGTGGTGCCAGAGCCCTTACTAATTTACAGTGGACATCGTGTGTAACTCTCAGGTGATTGTCACAGCCTTCCACGGGAGACAGATGCAGATGACAAGTTAGGAAACAGTGAGTGGGGGGGGGGGCAACCATCCCAGCACTGTGTCGGGAGGTTTAATCCTGGTGGCAGGCTCTGTGGTGGTCACCAAGGCACCCAGGTATAGGCCAGGAGTCCCACCTGGGATGGCCGAGTACGAGGTGCAGGTGCCCTCTAGTGGTGGAAGTCAAGCACAGTGAGGACGTCAAGCCACAAACCTAGCTAGCCCCAACCCCACCCTCCCAGGCCCCAGCAGAGGCTGCTCTGTTTAACAGTTTCAAGTCTCTGCCTTCTCCCACCCCATCCTGCAGAACCTGCGGAGGCTGGGCCCTCCTTCCTCTTTTTGTCCACATATTATATCTCCGCTTATCATCTCATCTTCACCTACTTGTTCAGGACGAGATTCCCTTTTAAAAACTAGCAATCTGAGTTTCCCTTCTTTCCTATGCTTCAGAGCCATCCATCTCTGAAAAATAAAACCAAAGCCCATAAGTATCCAGCCTTCCGTTTGAGAGCATTATGCTGTTTCCCTCCTAAGGTTTACCGCCTGGCCTCTCAGAGCCACATCACTATGTCGTTCACTTTGCCAGCCCATTGCAGCATGGCTTCCCAGCTAATAACTAACTCCAATCATTCTCCTGCTTTTTCTCAACACAGCTGACATCTGACAGAATTTACTACTTTCAGCTTCCTGTAATCCTCTTTTCACTGGCTCCAAGATACCGTATTAATACACAGTATCCATTTTTCGTCCTTTCTACGCTTCTGTTTTCCTCAAATAAATCAGCTATTTGTCACCACTTGTTATCTCATCATAAGTGACAGAAAAATACATGAAATCCCTAAACTCTAAAGAAGATTCTATACTCTTAGTGCCAAACAAATGTCTAACCATTGCAAATGTGTGCTCAGACAATAACAATTCAGTATTGTGATGGGGCAAGGGTCTTTTATTTTGTTTAAGGACAGAGAAGCATAAACTATTGCTACACATTGCATTGCAGATGGAAAAATGGATAATTGTTTTAATAAATTACCGTAGAACCTTCATAGTCGGCCACCTCCATATGACCATACATTCTCTTGGGTGGTCAATCTAGAGGTTCTTCGGTATTATAATCTGCACTCTCCCATACCAAAGAGGAACCAGGCCTCAAAAGTTTAAGGAAGATTTATGGGCGAAAAACCTGAGCAGTAACTGGGAATTGAACAGATTGGAAGAAGACAACCATTTTCTACTTCAAAGCCAGACCATTTTCAACTTCAGAATCCGAGCTTCTCATTGTAACTTCTCATAGGTGCATTTGTGTAGGAGCAAAACCTGAGCTACCTGGGAGGAGGGTGCGCACACTGGAGGCTGTATAATATACAGTGGTTTGAAGCCCAGCTCCACCTCCTTCTATTTGCACAGCCCCAGGCAAATTACCTCATCTGTCTTTACCTTGGTTTCCTCATCTATTAAATGGGGATTAGGAGACACTGACTTCATAGAGTTGTTGTGTGAAAATGAGCCAGTGTATTGAAATGAGTTTAGAATTGTGCCTACCACAAAGTAAGCCCTCAATAACTATTCGCTTACTACCACGATCACCACCACTACTGCTACCGCTACCTCCACTGTTACTAAATTAGAGGGGAAGAACAATAAAAATACTGTTTAATTAGCAAAACTAAGAGGTAATGAGAGCTTGAATTAGATGCCAGAACAAATGGACAGATTGCAAAGGTAATAGAGATAATGAGCCTATAGAATTTAGCATCTAATCCCCCAAGGATAAGATTTAATTGGTCTGGGGTGGGGTTGGTATCTTAGTTTTTTAAACTCCCCAGGGGATTTCAAGGGGCAGCCAGAGTTGAGGATCTTTGTGGTAATTGCCAATTGGAGACAAAGTGGAAGGAGGAGATAAAGACATCCTAGTTTACTAGGTGAGGATTTCTCTCTAGGCTAGTGGTGTATGCAGGACTTGAAGGTTTGGGGGAGAAATAGTCACAGAGGTTTGATTTGCATTAGAGAAATTAAAACACTTGAGACTTTGCAATTTATTTTAGAATCAGGAGTGAAATATTTTAAGATGAAGTTTTCCCTAGGAGTAAAGCAAATGAAGGAAACAGCCTGCATACTTGGAGAGATTTAGTGAGTCATGCAGAAGCTGTCTATCAGAAAAGTGTGTATAAACAAGTCAGAACTGGGCCAGGGTGAGGAGTGGAGTTAGGTATTTAACAATTTGGATTTTACACCTTCAAAACAAGCTCTAAAGACTAACGATAATCTTTTGTAAGTACCTATTTGTAAGATGCAATCACTATAATCTCATTGCTTGCAGACCCTTACTACACCCGGCCCATCCTCCCCTCCGCACTCTCCCAGGAGCACTGTGCTCAGCCACGCAGAACAAATATGTGCAAACCACCACCAAGATGGGAATCGCATCTGTTCTGTTCACATTTGTTTACCCAGCACCCTTCATAATGCTTAAAGAGCATTTGTTGAATGAATGGAAGAATAAATGGTCTAGTAAAAGGTGGCTATCCCTTCTGTACCACTCTTTGCCCCATATTTGATCCTTCTTTTCAGAACTTTTTATTATTTATTTATTTACTTATTTATTTTTAAACAAGTGAACAGTTTATTAAGAATTAAACAAGGCTCGGCGCCTGTGGCTCAACGGGCTGAGGTGACAGCCACGTACACCTGAGCTGGCGAGTTCGAATCCAGCCCGGGCCCACCAAACAATGACAGCTGCAACCAAAAAATGGCCAGGCATTGTGGCGGGTGCCTGTAGTCCCAGCTACTTGGGAGGTGGAGGCAGGAGACTTGCTTGAGTCCAGGAATTGGAGGTTGCTGTGAGCTGTGATGCTACAGCACTCTACCCAGGGTGACAGCTTGAGGCTCTGTCTCAAAAAAAAAAAAAGAAGAAAGAATTAAACAAAGGTATGATGTGATACAGTACAAGCAAGACACTCAAGATAGGTATCATATTACTTTTTATTTTTTTTAAAGCTTTTTATTTATTTATTTGCTTTTAGAGTCTCACTTTGTCACCCTCGGTAGAGTGCTGTTGCATCACAGCTCACAACAACCTCCAGCTCTTGGGCTTAGGCGATTCTCTTGCCTCAGCCTCCTGAGTAGCTGGGACTACAGGTGACCGCCACAATGCCCGGCTATTTTTTTGTTTTTTGTTGCAGTTTGGCTGGGGCTGGGTTTGAACCCACCACCCTTGGTATATGGGGCCGGCGCCCTACTGAGCCACAGGTGCTGCCCCGGAACTTTTTTTTAATTAAAAAATTTTTCAGGCTTGGTACCTGTGGCTAAAGCAACTAAGGAGGCATAGCTACTTGGGAGGCAGAGGCAGGAGAATCTCTTGAGCCCAGAAGTTGGAGGTTACTGTGAGCAGTGATCCCATGGCACTCTACCAGGGCGACAGCTTGAGGCTCTGTCTCAAAAAAAAAAAAAAAAAAAAAAAATTCATAACCATAAAAGTAATGTATGAACTGTAGAACAGTTGGAAAAATGCCAGAAGGCACAGAAAAAGACCTAGAATCCTTTAACCCACAAACGTTTTGTTATCTGGTAGTTCAGTCTCCTGTGTTGTGTGACAACACAGGTGTGACACCACGGCATTCTACCCAGGGAAGGAAGGAAGGAAGGGAGGGAGGGAGGAAGGAAGAATCCTTATGCATGTATTTATGTACCTTTATACTTTTCCCTCATTTTTAAGATATAATTTTCACTTAGTAAAATTCACCAAAGTTTACATAAGTTTAATCAACAAACTCATGCAGTCATGTGTCCACCACAGTCAAGATATTGAAGAGTCTGTTAGCCAGGGTTCTACTTACAGACCCAACAGGATATGTTTGTTTGTATGTGTAGTGAGAGAAAACATTACTGCAAGGAACTGGCTCGCCCAATCATGGAGATGCAAGTGCAAAATGTGCGGAGCAGGCTGGCAGGTTGCAGATGGACAGGGGAGACTTGCGATCTAACAACAGTCTGCTGGCAGAGTTCCAGTAGATTTTAGGGCTCAGGAGTAATCCCTATGGCTCCATCTCTGTCCTCTCAACCCATTAGGATGGCAGACCCACTGTTGAGGCCCTGGCCAACAGACAGATTTTCTGCATCACCTTTTGGGGGTCATTCTTTTCTTTTCTGGAGGGATAATATATGTTTGCAACCAGATAGTTCATTCTACAGCATCCGAGAAGTCTGACAAGCTTTTCTTCATTTTGTCCCATCTTTCTTTCCTTGGGTCCCTGAGTGCAATATTTCTGCTGAGGTAGTTGATTGGATCTATGAGTCAGACTCATCTCTTTATCACATGACTGCCCAGCCACACTAAGAACATATTTTTTTTTAAGACAGTGCCTGACTTGGTCACCCTCAGTAGAGTGCTATGGCAAAATAGCTCACCGCAACCTCAAACTCTTGGACTCAAGCGATCCTCTTGTCTCAGCCTCCAGAGTAGCTGGGACCACAACCCGGCTCTTTTTGAGAAACAGGGTCTCACTCTTGCTCAGGCTGGTCTCTAACCTGTGAGCTCAGGCAATTCACCTGTCTCAGCCTCCCAGAGTGCTAGGATTACAGGCATAGAGGTAGGGGTGGAAGCCACCATGCCCGGCCCTCATATTTTCTCATTTTTTACAGTACGGATAGATTGAGAATTTTCTAAGTCTTCAAGTTTTGGTTCTTTTTAGCTTAGTAATTTTCCTTCAATTTATCTCTCTTCTCATTTTCATTATGCTTTTTTTTTTTTTAAATTAAATCATAGCTGTGTACATTAATGCAATCATGGGATACAATGTGCTGGTTTTATATACAATTTGAAATGTTTTCATCAAACTGGTTAATATAGCCTTCATGGCATTTTCTTAGTTACTGTGTTAAGACATTTCTATTCTACACCTAGTAAATTTCACATGTACCCTTGTAAGATGAACTGTAGGTGTGGTTCCCAACCTCCCCTTTCCCCTCCCCTCCCTCTCCCACTTCTTGGTGAGCTATAATTGGGTTATAGCTTTCATAGTAAGACTGAGTACATTGGATACTTTTTCTTCCATTCTCGAGATACTTTGCTAAGAAAAATATGTTCCAGTTCCACCCATGTAAACATGTAAAAGGTAAAGTCTCCATCTTTCTTTAAGGCTACACAATATTCTATTATATACATGTACCACAATTTATTGATCCATTCATGGGTTGATGGGCACTTGGGCTTCTTCCATGACTTAGCAATTATGAATTGGATTGCAATAAACATTCTGGTACAAATATCTTTGTTATAATGTGATTTTTAGTCTTCTAGGTATATAACCTAGTAGAGGAATTGTAGGATCGAATGGCAGGTCTATTTTTTTTTTTTTTTTTTTTTTTTTTTTGAGACAGAGCCTCAAGCTGTCATCTTGGTTAGAGTGCTGTGGCATCACAGCTCACAGCAACCTCCAATTCCTGGGTTCAAGCGAATCTCCTGCCTCTACCTCCCAAGCAGCTGGCACTACAGGCGCCTGCCACAACGCCCAACCATTTATTTGGTTGCAGCCATCATTGTTGTTTGGTGGCCCGCACTGGATTGGAATCCACCAGCTCAGGATGTACCTAATGTACCTTAGCCCATTGAGCCATGGGCGCCTAACCATCAGGTCTATTTTTAGATCTCTAAGTGTTCTGCAAACATCTTTCCAAAAGGAACGTATTAGTTTGCATTCCCACCAGCAATGTAGAAGTGTTCCCTTTCCTCCACATCCACGCCAACATCTCTGGTTTGGGGATTTTTGTGATGTGGGCTAATCTTAGTGGAGTTAGATGATATCTCAAAGTAGTTTTGATTTGCATTTCTTTGATGATTAAGGATGATGAGCATTTTTTCATGTGTCTGTAGGCTGTGTGCCTATCTTCTTCAGAGAAGTTTCTCTTCAAGTCCCTTGCCCACCCTGAGATGGGACTACTTGTTCTTTTCTTGCTAATATGTTTGAGCTCTCTATGGATTCTAGTTATTAAACCTCTGTCTGAGATATAACCTGCAAATATTTTCTCCTAATCTGAGGACTGTCTGCTTGCTATACTTACTGCATTCTTGACTGTGCAGAAGCTTTTTAGTTTGATCAGGTCCCAGTAGTGTATTTTTGATGTTGCTTCAATTGCCCCAGGGGTCCTCCTCATAAAATATTTGCCCAGGCCGATTTCTTCAAGAGTTTTCCCTATACTTTCTTCTAGAATTTTTATAGTTTCATGTCTTAAGTTTAAATCTTTAATCCAGTGAGTGTCTATCTTAGTTAATGGTGAGAGGTGTGGGTCCAGTTTCAGTCTTCTACAGGTTGCCAGCCAGTTCACCCAGCACCATTTGTTAAATAAATAGAGAATTCTTTTCCCCACTGAATGTTTTTAATTGGCTTGTCAAGGATCAAATAACGGTAGGTAGCTGGGTTCATCTCTTGGTTCTCTATTCTGTTCCATACGTCTACCTCTCTGTTTTTGTGCCAGTACCATGCTGTTTTGATCACTATCAATTTATAGGATAGTCTGAGGTCTGGTAGCTGATTCCTCCTGCTTTGTTTTTATTTCTGAGTAATGTCTTGACTATTTAAGGTTTTTTCTGATTCCATATAAAATGAGATATTATTTTTTTGAGATCTTTAAAGTATAACAGTGGAGCTTTAATCAGGATTGCATTAAAATTGTATATTGCTTTGGGTAGTATGGACATTTTAACAATGTTGATTCTTCCCAGCCATGAGCATGGTATGTGTTTCCATTTGTTGACATCTTCAGCTATTTCTCTCCTTAGAGTTTCATAGTTCTCTTTATAGAGGTCTTTCATGTCCTTTGTTAGGTAAACTCCCAAATATTTCATCTCCTTAGTTTGGTAAACTCCCAAATATTTCATCTTCTTTGGCACTACTGTCAACAGAATAGAGTCCTTGACTTTTTTTTAAGCATGACTATTGTTGGTATATATGAAGGCTACAGATTTATGAGTGTTGATTTTGTAAACTGATCCTTGATCACTTCTAAGAGTTTTGTAGTAGAATCCTGTATTCCTTGATCACTTCTAAGAGTTTTGTAGTAGAATCCCTGGTGTTTTCCAGATATACAATCACATCATCTGCAAAGAGTGAAAGTTTGATCTCTTCTTACCCTATATGGATACCCTTGATTGCGTTTTCTTCCCTAATTGCGATGGCTAAGACTTCTATTACAATGTTAAAAAGCAGCGGAGACAAAGGGCAACCTTGCCTGGTTCCTGATCACAGCAACCTCAAACACCTGGGCTCAAATAATTCTCTTGCCTCAGCCTCCTGGGTAGCTGGGACTACTTACTAGCACCCACCATAACAGTCCAGCTATTTTTAGAGACTGGGTCTCACTCTTGCTAAGGCTGGTCTCAAACCCCTTATCTCAGGCAATCTACCTGTCTCAGCCTCCCAGAGTGCGGGGATTAGAGGCATGAGCCATAGTGCCCGGCCTTCACTTCTCATTTTTACTATAAACAGTAAGGAGAAACCAAGCTGAATCTTTAGGACCTTCCATAGAAATCTCATATGCTGGCTTGATGCCTGTAGCTCAGCGGGCTAAGGCGCCAGCCACGTACACCTGAGCTGGCGGGTTCGAATCCAGCCCGGGCCCTCCAAACAACAATGATGGCTGCAACCAAAAAAAAAATGGCCCGGCGTTTGGGTGCCTGTAGTCCCTGCTACTTGGGAGGCGGAGGCAGAAGACTCGCTTGAACCCAGGAATTGGAGGTTGCCATGAGCTGTGATGCCACGGCACTCTCTCCAGGGTGAGAGCTTGAGGCTCTGTCTCAAAAAAAAAAAAAAAAGAAAAGAAAGAAATCTCATCTGCTAAATATCCAAATTTGTCACTTTCAAATTCTGTCTTCCACAAACCACTGGACTATGATTCAGCCAAGTTCTTTGTCACTTTTACAACAAGAATCATCTTTCCACTATAGCCCAATAACATTTTCCATATTTCCCTCTGGAGCCTCATCAGAAGTACCTTTAATGCCCACATTTCTACCAATGGTCTATTTAAAACAATCTATGCTTTTTTATTTTTAATGTTTATTGTTGAATCTTGAGTACACTAGTGCAATCAAGGGGTACAATGTGCTGGTTTCACATATAATCTGAAACATTTTCATCAAACTGTTTGACACAGCCATGGTGTCATTTTCTTAGTTATTGTATGAAGACATTTGTATTCTGCATTTAGTAAGTTTCGCCTGAACCCATCTAAGATGCACCATAGGTGTGGCCCCACTGTTCACCCTCCCTCCTCCCCTCTCCTCCCAATCTATGCTTTTTTAAAAACGCATCTCAGAATTCTTCTAACCTCAAACCAGTCCCAAAGCAACTTAACACATTTTTAGATATTTGTTGCGGTAGCACTTACTTCCTTATATCAGAATCTGTAGTGGTTTGCTGGGGCTGCTGTAACGAATATGTCTACATTTCTTCTTCTTATAAGGACATCAATCAGATTGGATTGAGGCCCATTCTAATGGCCTCATTTAATCACCTCTTAAAAGCTCTGTCTCCAAATACAGTCATATTCTCAGGTACTGGGGATTAGGTCTTCAACATATAACTTTTTTTTTTTTTTTTTTTTCAGACAGAGTCTCACTCTGTAGCCTTGGGTAGAGTGCTGAGACATCAGCCTAGATCACAGCAACCTCAAATTCTTGGACTTGAGCAATCCTTCTGCCTCTACCTGCCAGGTACCTGGGACTACAGGCTCCCACCACAATGCCTGGCTAGTTTTGTATTTTTCTTTTCTTCTATTTTTAGTAGAGATGGGGGTCTCAACTCTTGCTCAGGCTGGTCTCGAACTCCTGAGTTTAGATAGTCCACCCCTCAGCCTCCTAGAGCACTAGGATTACGAACATGAGCCATGGTGCCCAGCCTTTAACATATAAATTAGAAGGAGGAGACAATTTAACCTATAACAAGCTCTACTTCTCCCTTCAAAATTCCCTTTGCCCTTTTGTAGTCAGTGGCTAGTGCTGGACAGCCACTGACCTGTTTTCTAGTCCTATGGTTTTGCTTTTACCAGAGTGTCATATAAATGAATCACCAGCTATCTAACTTTTGAGTCCGGCTTTCATTTAGCAAAATGCATTTGGGACTCTTCCATGCTATTAAACGTAACAATAGCTTGTTCCTTTCTGTTGCTAATATTCCATCATATGGATATATTATAGTTGGTTTATCCATTCATCAGCTGAAGGACCCTTGGTTGTTTTCAGATTTTGGTGATTATGAATAAATACATAAATAAATAAATTTATGTATGAATATATAAAATCTAATTATATAAATGTAATATAGATCACATACAGGTTTTTATGTGAAAATAAGTTTCTATATCTCTTGGTAAATACCTAAAAGAAGTATTTTTTTCTTCTTCTAAAAGATAGGATCTACCTTTGCTGCCCAGGCTCAGCAGCTGAAATTACAGGATTGAGCCTCTACACCCAGCCTGGGATTGCTGAATAAACTGTTTTCAAACTGCCAACTGCTGTCCAAAGTGGTTGTACCATTTTACATTCCTCCCAGCAATGCATAAAAGTTCCAGTTGCTTACCAACATTTGGTATTGTCAGTCTTTCTAATTTTACTTCACTTTATATGCCTGTAAAGCATATATATTTGAAAAGGAGAAGTGGAAAATTTGAATGGTAGCTGCCTTTGAGAAGTGGGGAAGAACTAGTATTTTAATAATTAACTTTCTGTGATGTTTATTAAAGAAAAAAGAGCAAAATAAAAAAACTGTAAAAATAATAATTGATGTTATGTGGCAAATTTGGGGTATGGTTTTAGTCTTTATACTTCTCTGTATTTTTCAAAAAATATTTTTGTAGACCTGTGAGTTAAGTCAGCTATTTCTTTGATACTGCTGTGTAACAAACAATTCAGAGGCTTACATTAACAAACATTTCTCTCTTTTTTTGAGACAGAGTCTTACTTGGTCACCTTCGGTAGAGTGCTATGGCATCATAGCTCACAGCAACCTCAAACTCTTGGGCTCAAGTGATTCTCTTATCTCAGCCTCCCAAGGAGCTGGGACTACAGGCACCTACCACAACGCCTGACTATTTTTGGAAATGAGGTCTCTCTCTGGCTCAGGCTGGTCTCAAACTCGTGAGCTCAGGCAATACACTTGCCTTAGCCTCCCAGAGTGCTAGGATTACAGGCTTCAGCCACCTTGCCTGGCCAACAAACATTTCTTCTTCTTATCCACTTATAGATATGTGGGTCAGCTGGAATGACTCTTTTAGGTTAAAGGAGAGTTCAGTCCTAGGCTTGTCCTTCTTATGGCATATGACAAACACACAAGGTGGGAAGGACATTCAAAGCTTCCTCTTACTTTATTTCAAGTCTGCTAACATTCCATTGGGCAAAGCAAGGTTTTTTTTGTTTGTTTGTTTTGTTTTTTGAGACAGAGTCTTACTTTGTCACCCTTGGTAGAGTGCAATGGCATCACAGCTCACAGCAACCTCCAACTCTTAGGCGGATCCTCTTGCCTCAGCCTCCCGAGTAGCTGGGACTATACAGGCATCTGCCACAGAGCCCGGCTATTTTTTGTTGCAGTTTGGCCGGGACCAGGTTCAAAATTGCCACCCTCGGTAAACAGGGCCAGAACCCTACCCATTCAACCACAGGCTCCACCGGGTCAAAACAAGTCTTAAGGGCAAGCAAAATATAGGAGCAAGGGAAGAAAGGAAGAATTATAAATAAATAAATAGTAAAACCTAACACACTTGGCTAGATCTCCATCTGTTGTTCTTCGTTAACATTTAGAATTCTTTGCTAACATATTCTACATAGAATAAGTTATTGTTTCAGGTCTTAACAATTTCATTGTCCAATTGCTTTTGGTCATATTTTAGCATTGTTAGCATGATCAAGATTGAATTTCTCTTGGTGTCATCTTCTTAGTATTAGAAGAACCCTACCAAGACTGTTTTGACACTGGCAGCATCTTACTCATCATTCTGTTGATGGTTCTCTTTCTTGAGTGGGCACTAGAGACATCTGGGAGGCTTTTGAAAAGTAAGATTGCTGAATTCCACCCCTAGAATTTCTGAGCTGATTTAGGTGTGGCCTGAGCATTGGGGGTTTTAAAAGTTCTCCAGGGGAGGCTCGGCGCCTGTGGCTCAGCGGGCTAAGGCGCCAGCCACGTACACCTGAGCTGGTGGGTTCGAATCCAGCCCGGCCCGCCAAACAACAATTACAGCTGCAACCAAAAAATGGCCGGGCGTTGTGGCGGGTGCCTGTAGTCCCAGCTACTTGGGAGGCTGAGGCAAGAGACTCGCTTCAGCCCAGGAATTGGAGGTTGCTGTGAGCTGTGATACCACAGCACTCTATCCAGGGGTGACAGCTTGAGGCTCTGTCTCAAAAAAAAAAAAAAAAGTTCTCCAGGGGAATTCAACTTTGCAGCCATGGTGAGACCACTTCTGGAACAATGGCTCTCAAGTCTTGGCAGGCATCAGAATCACCAAGAGGGCTTATTAAAACACAAATTACTGAACTCCACTCCCAGAGTTTGAATCAGTAGTTTGTGTTAGGGCAGTGCCTGAGAACTTGCATTCCAACACGTTCCCAGGTGATGCTGATGCTGCTGGCCTGAGGACTGAGGCTTGAGAACTACCACCATGGGGCTTTACTAGTAATAGTAAATACCCAGTTTCAGTATTGCATATGACCGTCATTCTCAGAAGCTGGAGAGCTTCGTGTCAAATTACTGATTGCTCAGCCAGTGCCTGGATGCCCTCCTTCGAAAGAATATCTGTCTTTCTGACACTCAGCTGAGAAGCCTGAAGTTGCTTAGCATGCCAGTTGTAAAACAAAAACATTCATTGGAATTTCCCTTTTAAAATTATGCACAGCCTCTTTATCTTCTTCCTTGTATACCTATGTAAGCCAGAAAACTCCAAAATTCATAGCATAACCTGTTACTGCTCTATAGTATACCTCCAATAGTGATTTTAATTCTTTATTATTATTATTATTATTATTATTTTGAGACAGAATCTCACTCTGTTGCCCAGGATAGAGTACCATGGCATCTTAGCTCACAATGGCAACCTCGAACTCCTGGGCTCAAGCAATCCTCCTGCATCGGCCTCCTGAGTAGCTGGGACTACAAGCGCCCCCACAACACCCAGCTAGTGATTTTAAATCTTAATACACAGTATTAACTTTTTATTTTGAGTATAATTTTAAACATCCAGAAAAGCTGCAAGAATAAAGCAAAGAACTCTCACATACATTTTGTCCAGGGTCTCAAATTTTGCCCTTTCTCTCTCTCTCATTTTCTGAAAAGTTGAGAGTAAATCAGAGACATCATGACCCGTTACCCCTCAGTACTTTAGTTGTATTTCTTAAGAGCAAAAGCCTTCTCTTCAGTATCACAATACAGTTGCTAAAATCAAGAAAGTTACATTACAACATTTCATCTTATTATCAAACCCACAGTATAAATTGAACTTTTGGCAAGCATCCCAGTAACGTCCATGATAGCCGGGTGTTTTTTCCTGGCCCGAGGTCCAGTCCACCATCACACATTGCATTTAGCTGTTGTGTCTCTTTAGTCTCCTCTAATCTAGCAGAGTTCCTTAGCCTTTCTCTGTCTTGACCTTCACATTTTTTGAGAAGTACAGGGCGGCTATTTTGTAGAATGCCCCTCAGTTTGGGTTTGTCTAACGTTTCCTGATGATTAGATTCTGGTTGTGCATTTTTGTAAAGAATGCCAGGGCACTAACATTGCATGCAGCATCTCAGAAGGCCAGCCCACCACATCCATTTGTCCCAATTCTGGTCATGTTAGCTTCACTCTTGCACAGTTTTGGCGGTGTCTGCCAAATATTTTCACCATAAAGTTACTATTTTTCTCTTTGTAATTAATAAGTGATTTGTAAGGAGAGGCTTTGAAGCTATGCAAATTTTCTGTTTCTTATCAGGTTTTCACCCTACTAGTGATTATTTTCCACCTCCATCATTTCTTTCCTTAGTTTCTGCTGTTGAGCTTTAGCTTCTTTGAAATTCTTATTCATGTCTCCCAGCTCATTAACCTTCATATAGATTAGAGTTAACAATATGGCAAGTCAAATTTGTGCCATTGATAACACTGATGTGGAACCTGGTGATAGATACAGAGAAGAGATACTTTAAAAAGCAATCTACAGGCTCAGCGCCTATGCCTCAACAGGCTAACGTGCCAGCCACGTACACCTGAGCTGGTAGGTTCGAATCCAGCCCGGGCCCGCCAAACAACAATGACGGCTGCAACCAAAAAGTGGCTGAGCATTGTGGCGGGCGCCCATAGTCCCAGTACTTGGGAGGCGGAGGCAGGAGACTTGCTTGAGCCCAGGAATTGGAGGTTGCTGTGAGCTATGATGTCACAGCTTGAGGCTCTGTCTCAAAAAAAAAAAGAAAAAAAGAAATCTACAAATATTATTATTAAAGAAGAGATCAGGGGCAGTGCCTATGGCTCATCGAGTAGGGCACCAGCCCCATATACCAAAGGTGGCGGGTTCAAACCCGGCCTCAGCCAAACTGCAAAACAGAAAAATAGCCAGGCGTCGTGGTGGCCCCCTGTAGTCCCAGCTACTCGGGAGGCTGAGGCAAGAGAATAACCTAAGTCCAGGAGTTGGAGGTTGCTGTGAGCTGTGTGACGCCATGGCACTCTACCGAGGGTGATAAAGTGAGACTCTATCTCTGCAGAAAAAGAAGAAGAAGAGATCAAAACAAATGAAAATGAAAAAAAAGACAATGAAGTAAAACTGGGTTTAAAAAAAATGAATTATGGATCAGAAGAGCCCCTGAATTCTATAAAACTAAACAAAAATTGACATATTCCTAGACACATCCACAGTTTGAATTTTAAGGATTAGAAATGTTTTCCTTCAAGCACGCATACAGGGACAAGGAAAAGTGAGTTTATGCTAAAGGAACAAAAATAAAGGTAACCTTAAGAGTTCTCTTTTGCCACCTCACACCAGGTAACAATGGGAAAGAAAGGGTTTGCAGCTGGGCACCGTGGCACACACCTGTAGTCCCAGTGACTCAGGCTGAGCAGCAGGATGCCACAGCTTGAGTCTGAGGTTGCAGTGAGCTATGATGACGCCACTGCACTCTGCTTAGGCCACAGGGCGTGACACTGTCTCAATTTTTAAAAAAACAACAAAAATAAAACAAGGAAAGGGAGGGTTTGGGTAAGGAAAGGTTTATCCCAAGAATTATTATTATGATTTTTTTTTTTTTTGGAGACAGAGCCTCAAGCTGTCACCCTGGATAGAGTACTGAGGCATCACAGCTCACAGCAACCTCCAATTCCTGGGCTCAAGTGAGTCTCCTGCCTCCGCCTCCCAAGTAGCTAGGACTACAGACACCCGCCACAACTCCCAGCCATTTTTTGGTTGCAGCCATCATTGTCGTTTGGCGGGCCCGGGCTGGATTCGAACCCACCAGCTCAGATGTACGTGGCTGGCGCCTTAGCCCGTTGAGCCACAGGCGCCAAGCCCATGATTATTATTTTTGAGACAGTCTCACTATGTCGCCCTAGGTAGAGTGCTATGGCATCGCAGCTCACAGCAACCTCAAATTCTTGGACTTAAGAGATTCTCTTGCCTCAGCTTCCCACCAGCTGGGACTACAGATGCCCGCCACAACGCCTGGCAATTTTTTTTTGTTTGTGTATTTGTCATTGTTATTTCGCATGCCAGGTCCGGGTTCAAACCCGCCAGCCTCCGGGTATGTGGCCCATGCCCTAACCACTGAGCTATGGGCACTGAGCCTATCCCAAGAATTACATGTTATGTCCAACTTGCAAAGACTTTAAAAATATATCACTGCTCTGAAGGAGGATCTGAATGCACATTCCAATTCCCTGAGCATTTTCTCTCTCTTATTGTCCAACAGAGACTCTAGGCGTATCTTCGCACCTTTCATAGCCTGCAGTACACCACACAGTTTCCCTCGTGTCAGGAGCTGGAAAAGGAGCTGTCGACCCGTCAGTACAGACCCTCGTGTCCTCGTTCTCTCCTCCTGCCCCAGCCACTGCTCTCTAGGGGTCCTCACACACGCCAGGCATACTGCATTGGTGATCTCCTGCCTCAATGCTCCCCCCCCCACACAATCAACACAGCTCACTCCCCACTTCCTTCAGCCATTTTGAAAATGACTTCGAGAAGTTCTTTTCTTACTGAGGACTTCCCTGGTCCTCCTGTGTAACATCCCGTTTAACCCACCCACCCTCTCTACATTTTTGCTTTCTCTTAGTTTTTCTCCTTAGCATTTTACTGTTTTGTTAAAATATTGTAATATGTTTATCTTCCTAACACATTTTATTTATCCTTCACTAAATGTTTTCTTTATTTATATACAACATTTTGTTTGTTTATCTTCTTTATTGACTTCCCAACTAGAACTTAGGTACCAGGAGGATAGGTTTTCTTGCCTACAGAGGCGAGATTCTCTCCTGCCTCCACAAGACCTGGAGCAGAGGTACAAAAGAACAGGTTCTTATTTATTGTTGTGATCCATATTTTCTGCAGGGCCAGGTAGTGACTCGGTGATGTCATGGGAGACCCAGGTCCCCAGCATCTCTGGCAGCCTCCACCCCTTGGGCTTCCAGCTCAGCGCCTGCCATATAGAGTCCCCACAGACATTGAACCAATAAATCAAAATATGTTAAGTTTTATTCTCTCAAGAGAGGAAAATTCTGGCTCAGCACCTGTGGCTCAACAGGCTAAGGTACCAGCCACGTACACCTGAGCTGGCAGTTTCGAATCCAGCCCTGGCCCGCCAAACAACAATGACGGCTGCAACCAAAAAATGGCCGGGCGTTGTGGCGGGCGCCTGTAG
>CAUYON010094594.1:0-47435 GCA_963573935.1 Arctocebus calabarensis
TTTTTTTTTGAGACAGAGCCTCAAGCTGTCACCCTGGGTAGAGTGCCGTGGCATCACAGCTCACAGCAACCTCCAATTCCTGGGCTCAAGCGAGTCTCCTGCCTCTGCCTCCCAAGTAGATGGGACTACAGGCACCCGCCATAATGCCCGGCCATTTTTTGGTTGCAGCCATCATTGTTGTTTAGCGGGCCCGGGTTGGATTCGAACCCGCCAGCTCAGGTGTATGTGGCTGGCGCCTTAGCCTGTTGAGCCACAGGCGCCGAGCCTTTGATGCTATTTTTTAATGATGATTTTAATGTACTGTATGAGTCCAATAGATCTTTTTTAGCTAATTCTTAGTTCCAAAATATTTTTCTATATATTAAGTTAAAGGAGCTTTTCAGACACACTTCTGGAATATTTCGAGCTAATATTATTACAGGTACAATATTGGATTTTCTGAATCTGCAAAAACAAAATATGACAGTCTTTGAGCAGATCTCTGAGGCCTTGATAGGACTACCACTTGTAACAGGTTTTATTATTACCTTTCATACATTGGCTACATTTTTCTGTTGTTCTGTTAGTTTCTACCTTGTAAAATCTCAATTACTTTGGCATGACCTTCTGATTTCCCATAAAAGAGAACTGCTTCTTTCACAAGAACATCTTTAATATTTTGTTACTGTTCTTGTTATGTTTGGATTGTTTCTGAAATTCCATTCACTGAGCATATGAAATATCCAAGTTCCTTGTCTTTGAAGGACGTCATCCCAAACATCAGTATGTAACATGAACAGTCTCATAGCTAAGTAGAAAGGGTTCTGTCAAAACTGCAGATTTTCTACCTTGATCTTGATCTTTACCATTTAAAAATTATGAAAAGTTGAATAGGCTCATGAACACTAAGTAAGTAGTCAAGAGGGTAGAATTTTCTTCTGACCTCTCTGATTTGTAGCCCTGGACTATATTTCAATCTCTCAAGAGAATGGGCCGAGCTTGTCATTTTCTTGGTAGTGATCACTCTTTCTGAAATGGCTTTCTTCCACTTGCCTGGGTTGGGTTAACTCCCCAAACTCTGAAACAATGGTTTGAACACGAGGAACTAATTTGGTGGTTTTCTCAGGAAACCCAGAAGGAAAGTAGGGAATTGAGACTGGGAAGGAAAAAGAGACAATGAGGGTGGTGTTGCCTACAAGTTATCCCAATGGGCCTCTGGGGCTCCATGAGGCCAGGACGCTTTGGGATAAGATGTGAACCTTGCTCCTGGGTGTTATCCCAACCAGTAGCTCAAGGAGCTGGGAATTTGCACGTCAATGCCTGTTGTCTGTCAGCCTTTGGTCCCGGGCTACTAAGAGGCTGGACACTAATTCACCAGTACTTCCAGTCTGCCACACAGGTCTTTAGCAGCCAGAGGAAGTTATCAAGCAATGAGATGCAAACACAAAGAAACTGTAATGTAAGGGTTGTGGGTTGGGCTTGTAGCACTGAAATGGGCTGAAGAGATGTGGGTGGGACACTAGCAGCCTCTGCTATGCCAGCTTGTCATGGTCCGCCTGGCCAACTTCTCATCATCCCCCAGAGTGGCACAAGCTTTACATCCTTTGTGGGGCCTCCCTGGACTCCCAATCTCTGCTACACCACACCCTTCCATTACAAGTAACAATCACATTGCATGCCTGTTCTAAGTTCTTTCTGTCTGCATACTGACCCTCTACCTACATCTGTTTCAACAATGCTGTTGGGAAGCCTATGGTGCTTTTGAAAAAATCCAGTGTTCAACTGGCTTTCTTGACTTTTTTGAAGAAAATAAAGCATGCAGAAATTACTGTAGTGTTTACACCAAATCACCATCCCTATTTATGACTCCTAAACTATTTAGACATTTAAAATGATGGAGGAGCTTATGCTGGTATTTAAATGTTGCTATCGAATTCATAACAAAAACTTGGTGAGACATGATGTTTGAAAATTCATGCAGCATATACAGGGGGCCTGATACCTTTAAGGAGATGTGCTGCTTAAGAGTTTTCATTATTCTTCACATTTTTCTACATACATGTAAAAATAAATATATGTTCATAAATGAAAATAAATACATTTTTATTTTAACCAGAGATTATATCTAATGGTTACATTTTCATATTGAAATCAGATTATAAAAAATTGACAAAAATATACAACTCAGGTGTACATTTTTGAGTTCCAAATAACTGTCAGAAATAGGTAAATTACCTTAAGATTTATAACAAGATAAAAAGCTAATCTGGGCACATTAACAAAGGTAACATTCTCAAATTTTACTTTATAGATAATTTATATAGAGACACTTGTCTGACAGTTTACATTGAAGTTGTCTTTTCTGCTTATGTGAAGATGCCTTTTCCACGCACTATTAGGCTCTGTCACTGTATATAAATAACACACAATCTTCAGAGTACTTGTGTATTTTTCCACTGGTAGAATTTTGTCCCATTCATAACTATCTTACTTAATGGAACTACCTTTATAATAGATATATTCCAAACAACATAATTTCTTTCCATATTGGTCATTTCTTTCCAACATAATTTCTTTCCAAGAGCTCAAACATAGCTCTTCTTCTGTTTTAAGAAAATGATCTTCCACCTTTACTTTATGGTCAACCCTATTGGTAAGAAAAAATGAGTAAGAATTCCAAGTACATGATTTTTAAACTTACTACTCAGGTTTGACCTGTATATATAGCAGCAGTGTGTTCTATCCAAGTGAGTTAAGTTAAAAGGGCCCACCCAGATGCTATAATTGAGTCTTCCCAATCTTGGCCTATACAGAAAACCTTTCCCAATTTCTTTATCCAATGATTTGTTGACGGACAACCTGACCTATATCTGATTACATCACTCAATCATTCTATTCTCTTTCCCCTTCCTTCTTGGATATTAGTCAATTCTTTATATGCTTTTAGTCTTTTCTTAATAATTATTATTGTACCCTTAAAATAGAGTGCAGTGAGATTTGGGGACTTTGCTTTGGGGGAGCTAATTTTTTTTTTCCCACTTGGGTTAATTAAATTTCTATGAGTTCCCTGGTGGGTTGGTCCAACACATTATAATGAGCAATATTCTAAGGGTTATATATAAACCTTACTTGACACAGCAGCAGGAGAAAGGAATACTAGCAAAAGTCAACCCTGACTGCTGATCAGTCATTTTGGCACAGTTTAAACTGTGCCCTTGGGCGATAAAATGTCTGTAAGAGAAAGTACTAAAAAGAAAGAAATTAAGCAACCATGTGCTTAATAAAATATATTTTAGTGGAAAAAAATCAGTGTTTTGATCGAACTATATTACATACTAAAAATAAACAGTAAGTTTTGTAATAAATCGATGAAGTAAAGTTTCTGCACGCATGTATCCATGACAACCCAGGTGTATATTTTTGAGCTCCAATAACTGTGCCACCAGAAATATGTAAATTACCTTAACATTTATAACAAGATAAAATTGTTTTGTTTCCATAAATATCTGTTGGCTAATAGCCCAACACAAACATGATAACAAATCACAAATTATTCTGTGCTTCAAATATTATTCTTGGAGAAGCTAGAAAAGCTGTTTATCATCACAATTATAATGAAGAGGAAAGAGTTAAGGGTTACATGCCTTTCCGTCTATTGTAAAGTCAAAAAGGATATGAAAAGAAGAGCAAATGTACGTGCTACCTGGAATACCAGATGGAACTCCATTTGGAAGTCTAATAGGGTAACTTCCCTAGAGCTGATACACACCAGAGGTTAAGGAACAATAGGAAAAGAGTGAGTGTGGGCATTCGGCCAGGGGCTTCTGCTGTCCTTTCCTTTATCCACTAAGAATTGTGACTTTCTTCAGATATGAGACTTTGAGGATGGATCCTAGAATACTTGTAAGAAAGCAGCAAATACCACCCCATTGGATTACATATAATCAGAGTGCTAGGAAAGTGCCAGTAAACAGTTCTAAAACCTATAGTTGCCTTCTAGAAAAAATCTGAAAATAAGAATCTAAAATAATGAACAAAACACACATTTCTCATAGCTATTTTCTCATGTAGAATCTCAATTTTTCTTCTGTATACTCAAAGTGAGTAGGATACTACTGTCTATATACTATTCTAATTAAAATACACAAAAAATTGAAAGCAATATATCTTAAAACATGAAATTTAAATTCCAGATTAAAGTTTTCAAGTAATTTCTAAAATTGTCTTTTAACAAAAGTAATTCTTATAAAGTAATTAAAATCAAGGGAGGCAATCCCAAAGCATAAAATTAAACATTATAATTCCTCCATTGCTAAATTATATATTTTTTAGCTCATTAAGTTTGGTGAAACATTCTGAAGAACTGAGACAAAAATCTGCCTGATAACATGGTTCTTTATTAAGTTGTATGAAGACAAGAGAATGAAGTATTTTGTAATTCTAAGTTAGGTATAGATGTATGCCTGATTTCTGTCGGGCATATTTCTGCTATTTAGATCAATTCTTCATTCACAGATAAAATGAATTAACAAAATGAACAAACACTTCTTATCTTTGTGTATTTGGGAGAATGGGAGAAAATGTTACCCAACCAGTATCTTCCAGATGCTTCCTCAGATGTTCCTGCATTTTTAAATGCACCTACACAGACCATTGTGGTATAAATCAGCTTTCACAAGTCTGCAGGTCATGAGAACAATGGGTGCTCAGAACTGATGCCATTCGCAGTTCTGGCTAAATCCCCCAGCTTGCCTGGCTGCTGTCATACATTCCAGGAGCTCTTTCTGTACTCTGCATAGTAAACAATCCACCAGAAGTCAAAAACAAAATTTTGAAACCTCAAGAAGCAACTTGTTCCAATCTGTTAGCCATTAACTTGAGAGTCTGTTTTCCTAATACTAATATTTTCCTGCCAAATTGTCCTAAAAGAATAAATGTCTTTTCTGTCTGTGGAGATACAGCAGGTTCCTCTTTCAGATCAATTGATGTTCCAGAGAGTACCTTAAACAGTGGAGTGGAGATTGGTTGTTTTGCCCTGACCTATATCCTTCATCCCCATTCTGTGGATATACAATCATCTACCCTAAGGGCAATCAACTGCGGTTTTTCCCATCCCTGGGCTAATCCTGTTCAGTGTCTGATTTATATAATGTGCCCTAGAGGGCATGACTGCTTGTAGGAAAGGGAGCAATGCATGTGTCCTTGACAGCTGGAGAAAACGCTGCCTTCTAAAGATCTCAGCAGATCTTTCAGAATTTGACAATAAGACCCGCCTGAGTGCTCCAAGACCTGATCATAGTGATTGGCTTAGGAATGAGCATGTGACCCCAACTGGACCAACCAGAATGCCCCTGAACCTTTTCTTCTGAATCTATAAGAAAAGACTACTACTATTTGCTATGCAAACTGTTAAGATGCATGTCTGAAGCTGCTAGATGTTACCTTATTACCTGAAATAGAAAACTGAGAATGAAACTACCGAAGGGCAAGTAGAACTGACATTGCGTGAGCCCCTGAATCTAACCTTGTCCAAAACCAGTAACACCAAGTAGGCCCTTGCAATCTGGAATCCACCAAAATATTCCCTTTTTTTGCTTAAGCTTGAGTAGGGATTTTGTCACTTGCAAACTGAGGATAAAGGATATAATATTTTCACAAAAGAAATGGCCCCATGAATTTCTTATTTAGTGTTAAATGTAAAGACAAGAAATCTCTTAAAAATTATCCTTGTAAAATACTGTAATGTTAAAAGATACAGCAAAAGTTTTCACTTGCTCCCCCAGCATGCTCCATATCCATTTATCAGTTTAGTTTGTATCCTTAGAACTACTTCTTCTTCATATTTGCAAGGAGAAGGTTGGTTGGGGGGGAGTAAATGTACAGATGTATGGATAATGAGTAGATAGCCTGATCTACAGAACGAGGTATAAAAATAATAGATGAGCGGGTGTTATAAGTGGGTCTTATAGGTGGTTGTGTAGGTAAATGGGTAAACAGAGTTATTTTACATATGATTTAAAATAATTGAATCATCTTACATATGCTTAAATGTTTTTGCATCTTGCTCTATTTGCTTATCAATATGTTCCTGCACTCCCTAAAGCATCAGCAAATGTTGCTCCCTCTCTTTTTAAATGCTAAATAGCATCACTGGATGAAGATGTCATTATTTACTTATCTATTTCTCCACTGATAGACATTTGGACTTGTTTCTTTTTTAAAAAATATAATAGTATAAAAATTATATTATTGATTCCACATAATAATATAATAAACATTCAATTGCATTTCTTTCAAGTTCAGCTCCTGTCTTACATATGCCCGGGACTATTGCTGGTTGTAGGAATGAGGCAACACCTACCTCTTCAGCACCCTGAAAAAACATTCTTCCTCCTGAAGATCTCAGTAGCTGATAGCCTTTCATAATTTACTAATATTCTGTCACCAAACAAACATTTGTCAGAATACTATGAAAAGCACTATACCTAATCTGCAAATAGAAAAACTGAACAAATTCACTTCTTGGCTTTAAGGAGTTCATGATTTATTTCCTACAGATCTATCACTAAACATCTGCCACTCCCCCACCTACACAAACACACACACACAGGGCAGGGCAGGGCAGGGCAATAGAATTTGTTCTGGCTGAGAAGAGGTTAATAGTAATCAAACTGAACTGTTCTTCCTCATAAGGGAACACTGGCCCAGAGCCTCCCAAGGCTGACCTCCTATGCTGACCACTTGACCCAAATCCTTAATAGATCTGTGTTGGGTAGTGAGCAACTCTTTTTAACCAATTTCCAGCCCAAATGGAAATCAGGTTTAAAGAGCATTTTTGGAACCCCACCTGTTTCAAGTGCTCTAATCACATAACAGACTAAAGAAATAACTTTATTTCTTGTCAACTCTGCTGATTCAAGGTCTCACAAATAGAAAATGCTGCCTCTGGACAAAGGGATGTGCATAGCTCATATCTGAAACCTGCTGGAAGAAGCATCAGTACTGTAGACAGAGGCCTCAAAAGGTACGCTCATTATGTCACACTTTCTAACCAACACTTAATTTACCAGGATGTACAAATATATTTTCCCCACCTATTTATTTTGATCAAAATGGCCCCAGTTCAAGAGCCACCTCACCAAGAGAAATCTAACCAGCAAGACTCCTTCCTTCCTCTTATGAAAATGTATACAGTTTGATACTTAATTACTATTTTTCAAATGGAGATGACAAGGAGTGGTATAACAGCATTTTTTGAAATTTAAAACAATCTCTCAAATTATTATGCAATAGATTTTTGCCCTACTTCAACAAAACTACCTTCTTTTTCCTGAGTCTTAAGAAAATAGAAAATTTCACTGAATAAAATATTTAAATCAGCTTAAATTATCAGATAATAGTTAAAATATTAGAACTTGTGAGGAGTTATCTACTTATTGAAAAAATATTTCTAAAACTAATTATATATTTGCCTAAATTTTTACAAATAATATTGAAAATAATTTATATTTTCTTAATACCTAGGATATATAATGGATATCATTACTATGTGATATTCTGCAATAATGCTTTTAGATACATCCAAAATATATTAAATGTTGTTTTGAAATGCTTTGCTTTTTGAGATTTTATTTCAGATTTCCTTTCTTATTTTCAGCCACTGTTCACATACTTCTCCAGTGCAGAATATATAGCTGGCATATGGAAAGGGAGCGCCTTGGAAGATCTTAGGAAAAGTGTGAACCTGAAAATTTTATACCCAGCCAACCAATCATTTGAGTATAAAGGCCACAGAAAAGCATTTGTGAACATATAAGAACTTAGAAAATAATGTTCCACAAAAGTTTTCTTGAAGGAATTTGAAATTTTTCAAAAGTAATAGGATGAATTTCAGTGGAGGAAGAGAAAAAATAGAGCAATAACAGCAAATGGCAATATCTATTAGAGTCAGTTAATTCTAGGATAAGGAAAAAAACAAACCTATGGCTATTATAGAAATAGAATCATAAAATGTAGAAACAGTATAATTACCAAAATTTAAAATGAGAAAGAATGTGATAATAGTGAATGTATGTTGGTATCTTCTCTCTTTCAAGGTAGGAATTCAAATGGTATCATATCTAGCTGATCAAAGAACAGAAACAGAGATGTATTCAAACATATAAATGAAAATACCAGAATTAATAAAACTCAATCAACCCAAATTGTGAAGGGAAACATAGGAGGTATGGCAAGTGAGAGGAAGTAAAAATGCTAATTAAGACACCACATAGATAGGAGAGTCAATACATGCTGTACAAATAAACAGGAGGGAACATAGTATTCCAGGGCATATATATATATATATATATATATATATTTATTTATATATATATACATACATACACACACACACACCACAATTTGTTCATCTGTTCATGGGTCAATGTGCATTTAGGCTGATTCCACGACTTGGCTATTGTGAATTAACTGCAACCAATACATAAACTCACATTCATACAAATGATAAAATACAAAGTTAGTTCAAAAAGAAAGAGGGGAGAAGAGCGAAAGGGAAGGGCATTGGGGAGGACGAGTGGAGGGAGGGTATCTGGCAGGAGCTGACCTAATGTACAAATGCAAGGGTACACTTCAAAACAACTAAGGGTATACTATAAATGTCGTGCCACAGAAAGAAGTAAGGTGATGATTATGTTAATTAGTTTGATTTAAGCATTCCACATTGTATAGCAAATCACTACCTTGTATTCTATAAATGTATACAATTATGATTTAATAAAAATTATGTTAAAGAAATAAACAAACAGGAAGGAACACAGACGACAAAACATAGTAGCAGAATTAGGCCAAAGTGGTCTTCTAGATGATTGTAAAAGGCTGTCTTTATCAACTGGAAGAAAGACAGTTTTTGAGGGAAAAATGTAAATATTAATATATGTGGCACACTAGGATGATGATTAAAATTTCAATCTACTGCAGACTTAATAATTACGATATCTGTGACTATAATTTAGTATTAAAATTGATAAAGCAAAGACTCCAGGAAATATGAGTAGATATAGATAGAACCACATCTGTTATAGGTTATTTTATTTCTTCCTTCTTAGCCCATGATAGTGCAAGTGGAGCCAAAACCATCTTGTATCTAAAGAACAAAATTAATAGAGTAAGTGATATAAATATCTGTAACTTGCAAACCAAGACAACGACTTGTTTTGGAGTAATGATGGAATATCTATAAAAAAAAATACTTCACCAAGTATTAGACTATATTGAAAACCTCAATAAATCTCCCCAAAGTATAATTAGTACAGATTCATGTGAGTTAAAGAAATGAAGATAAAATTATGGCATTCTTAGAAAATACAAAGAATGGAAATATTCTTAGTAACAGGAAAAACAAAGGGTAACTCCAGGTTTAAGAGAAAAATATATAGTTTTAAATATTTTTATCAATAACAAAAAAGAAAAATACTGAATGCTAACTATCCAGACTTAAGAAAGAAGAGATTGCACCTTGGCAAAGGTGAGGAAAGAAGAGCAAAATGAACCAAGCAACCAAAAATTAAAGACGTGGTAAGAAGAAATGGGAAAAATAAATAACAAAAATGTTATAGAATTAACTATCAAAGATACCAGAGATGGCTCTTTAAAAAATATATAGTAAATAAATAAGAAACACAACCAAGACAGAGAGGAAGGCACATACATACACACATGCACACACACAAAGGAGAAACAGGAAATAACCTCCAAAACAAAGGAAATGAGAAGAAATAAGAGCACTATGATTCTCATCCATTTGCAAATACGTTTGAAAATCTGTATGACATGTATGGCTTACTGAGAAAATAAAACTTCCAAGAACTGACCTAGAGTAGAGTGTGCCGAGTAGAGTATACACATAAATATCCTAACAGGTGAAAATAAAATGCAGGAAATAGAAGAATCATTCCTCAGGCCCTTTTATACCTTTGAAAAACCACCAGTTTTAGGTAATTTTCTGGTAAAATAACACTAAAAAGAGTAAATTGTTCTAATACTATATAAAACTTGAAAGTTCAGATACCTCTAATACTATCAAAACAGATTCAAAGTATGGAAAAAGAGAACAATCTTTTAAATCATTCATATGAAGCCAGTATAACATGGATGTCAAATATCAATGAAATAGTCTTCTCCTAAAACCATCAATGAGTAACACTTGTAAAAACTAACGCACAAAGACCTTCAGTACAATTGCAATATATCTTTTTGACCTATACCAAGATGTTTATTCAATTCACATGGAAAAATAAATGTGCACAAACAGGAAACTTTTAGAAAAGAATTCTGCAGAAGAAAAGTGGGTGAAGACTACTTTTATGATAATTCTACTGTGATTAAAGCTTAGGCATTGGCACAATAAACATTAGTAAATTATCTATACTACCTAAAGTGATTTTTATATTCAATGCAATTCCCTTCAACATGTCAATGCCATATTTTGCAAATCTTGAAGAAATAGTTTTATGCTTTGTACGGAGTCAGAAAATACTTGAACAGCCAATGCAATCCTATGAAATAAGGGGAAATCTGGAGGCATCACTTTACTAGACTTCAGGTTATGCTACAAAGCTATGTCATCAAAACAGCATGGCATTGCCATAAAAATAGAAAACAGAACGGAAAATCTAGAGATGAAACCATCCTCAAATTGCCATCTGATCTTTAACAAAGTAAACAAAAGCACACACTGGGGGAGAATTCCTATTCAATAAATGGTGCTGGGAGAATTGGATAACATCATGAAAAAGTCCAAAACAAGATTTGCTCCTCTTACTACTCACAATGGATAAAAGATTTAAATCTAAAACATGAAACTCTAAAAATCTTGAAAAGAAAGTATCAGAAAAGGGCAGCACCTGTGGCTCAGTGAGTAGGGCTCCGGCCCCACATACTGAGGGTGGTGGGTTCGAACCCGGCCCCGGCCAAACTGCAACAAAATAATAACTGGGCGTTGTCGGGGGCACTTATAGTCTCAGCTACTCAGGAGGCTGAGGCAAGAGAATCTCCTAAGCCCAAGAGCTAGAGGTTGCTGTGAGCTGTGATGCCACAGCCCTCTACCAAGGGTGACAAAGTGAGACTCTGTCTCTAAAAAAAAAAGAAAGAAAGTATCAGAAAAACTTTTAAAGATCTCAGCCTAGGAAAAGAATCTTCATGGCAATCACAGCAACAACAACATCAAAAAATAAATGAAACCCAATCAAGCCAAAAAGTTTCTGTAGAGTCAGGGACACAATCAACAAAGCAAACAGACAACCCACAGGATGAGAGAAGATATTTACATATTACACATCCAACAAAAGGCTGGTAATCAGAATCTACAAAGAACTCAAGCATATCAACAAGACTCAAGCAACCTCATTAAAAATTAGGCAAGCGACATGAACAGAAACTTTTCTTATGAAGATAGACAAATGGCAAACAGATGAAAAAATGCTCAATGTCTCTAATCATCCAAAAAATGCAAGTCAACACCACACTTAGATATCACCTATGCCAGTAAGACTGGCTCACATCTTAAAGTCCTAACGTTTTATGGTGTCCTAAAGCTTTAGATGCTGCTGTGAATGTGGAGAGAAAGAAACACTGGTACGCTGTTGGTGGGGCTGCAAACTAGTGCAACCTCTATGGAAAGTAGTATGGAGAGTCCTCAAAAACTAAAAGCAGACCTATCATTTGATCTGGCAATCTCACAACTAGGTATTTATTCAAAGGAAAAAAATATTTTACCATAAAGACCCTTGCACTTGAATATTTATGTGTATAACTACACAATTCAGAATCACAAAGATGTGGATATATTTCAAGTGCCCTTCAATACATGAATGAATTAATAAATTCTGGTATATGTATATTGTGCAATGTTATTCAGCCATAAAAAAGATGGAGACCCAGTATCTTTTGTAACAACCTGGATCAAATTGGAGACCATTCTCCTAAGTGAAGCGTCGCAAGAATGGAAAAATAAACACATATGTGCTTAATACTAATTTGGAACCAGTGGATCAACATCTATACGTTCACATAGAAACAAAAGATTTCATTGAGATCCAAGAAAGGGGTAGGAGGAGAAGGGATGAGTACTCTGCATTGCTAAATTACACACTTTCTGCGTGAAGGATACACCTGCAACTTTACAAAAGCAAACTATGCAACCAAAATATATATATCCCCATAATAATCTGAAATTCAAAAAATACTTTGGTTGTGTGGTGTAAAACGATAAATGGGACAGAATATAGAGTCTTTAGCTTATTATGTAAGTTGCATATTGATGAGCAGAAGAAAATAGATTAAATTATATTGAGACAACTGGGAAACCATTTTTCAAAATTAAGGTTAGATGTCTATCTCATGTCAAAATAAATTCCAGATAAAAACACTAGAAACAAATAGGAGAATATATATAGGTATATTGGCTATAAGAAGCCATAAAATAAAATATTCTCAAGTTCAATAGATAAAAAAAATCTAAATATCTTTCTTCATATCACTAAAATGCTCCAAGATAAATTACAAGTCAGGAGAAATAGTATTTTAAAATCTTATCACAAAGGGATAGATTTTCCAATATGGAAAGAGTTCCAACAAACCAGAAGATGACTAACAGTCTATGAGAAAAGTGGACAGAAAACAGAGTTCATAGAAAATGAAATGTAAATTCATATGCTCCTATTTATAACAAGAACTGTGTAAATTAAAAGCATATAGATACCACTTTTTATCTGTTAGATTAGTATAGATACACATGAAGAATTGTGCATCTTCTCACATTCCCAGTGGAAATATAAATTGATACAACTTCTATGAAGGGCAATTTGTCCATATTTATTGAAAACACAAAACGTACAGACCCCAAGACCTAGCAATTTTACTGCAAGAAGTTTATTCTACCGAGTATTCACCCATGAGCTCAATGACACCTACATGATAGTTTTTGCATCATTGTTTATAGCAGCAAAAATTTAGAAATGTAAAATTCTAACCATAGGAGAATAGTTAACTACATTATATAAATCCAAATAAAGGAACATTAAGTAGCCATTAAAAATGAATGAGGTGATTCTGTGTGTACTAATATTAAATGAGTTCCAATGGAAAAAAGCAAGATGAATAACAGTGAATATTTCGTGTTTCTATCTTGGCAAAAGCATTTGCTGAGCTCTCGTGTGAAGGTCTCAGTTTTTTACTTCAATATCTGCCATAGACAGATGAAAAATATGTTATAACAAACGAGTAACAACATATCAGCCTCTCCTTTTCAGAAGAGGTCTGAGAACTACCGCATGTTTTTCAATCAATTTATATGTCATAGTTGATTTTATGATAATGAGGGTTTTAAAAAATCTGAACACATGTTGTAAATAACCACAAGTACATGTCCTTAATCACATATAAAACTGTGAACTCCTTGTTGATAAGAATTTTATCACTGTCAACTGGCTCGGCTATAAACTGTAAGATAAATGATTTTGAGATTTACTGCATTGTAACTTCGAGATTTATTTTTCAAGTCAAGTTCACAACTAAAAACCAAGTTACTCGAGAGGATATATGGTATGTGTTCTCAAGAAAGGCTCTGAATGTTGATTCCTTGTGCCTTACTTCTAAGGACTTAACGACATGATCAATTTCTTTATCACTATTATACTTACATAAATAAATCACCATTATTGAAAGGCTTCAATCTCAAAGAAATCTTTAAATGGGCATACAAATACAGCATAGAATTTTTCTAAAGTTCTATTTTCTATTCAACTCGATCATTAACATCCAATAAAAAATAACATAAATAAGGGGGAATTTTATTTTAATTTATGATTTTCAACCCATTATATTTCAAATACAGAAGGGACAGCCAATTAGAAATAATACATAGATATATCCTGCCTTCATATTGAAATAAACACCCCTGGCTCTTACTGGCCTTATCTCTGCCCAAGAAAAGGTCATTAGGTTAAGGCTAATGTGACCTAAGCTTGAAGCCATCAGAGGAGTAGGATAGCTATGTAGCCCTTCTATATTAGCTCATCTTTCCTATTAGGTCAGAGATTTAACTCTCATAATAACACAATTCCCAGTTAAGTAACTTCTGGATGATTGTGGCCATTCATTTAAATTCTTTATTTTTTTAATTTAATTAATTAATTTATCTATGTATCTATCTATCTATCTATTTATTTATTTATTTATTTTGTAGAGACAGAGTCTCACTTTATCACCCTCAGTAGAGTGCTGTGCAGTCACAGCTCACAGCAACCTCCAACTCCTGGGCTTAGGCAATTCTCTTGCCTCAGCCTCCCGAGTAGCATTTAAATTCTTTATAGAAGATATATTCCATATTAGGCACTGCATTTGGTAGGCAGAAAGGATATATCAATAGCAGCCTTACCTTTCTGAAAGTCTAGACAATGAGTTGATACGTCAAGTCAGCATAATGTCAAATTTGCAGAAGTAAGAAGGAGCCACTGTCCTAATGGTCGTTGGTTACCATTTATGTAGTCATTATAGCACTTTGTGTGTTATCTCACTTAATCCTTTTAGTGCCCCTGGGGTGTTAGCATCATCAGAGTGGTCACTGGTAATATTGAGCTCAGGGAAAGTAGCATCATCAGATAATCTTGGTAATACATTTATTGGGGAGGTATTACTAATAGTGCTTATCGTATGACACCTTTCTATCTTAATTACTTTCTTGCTAATTAAGTGCTGAACTCAGTGCTGATGCTGTCAGCATGTAAATATCACATTATCTTAAATGGCTCTGTTAACATTTTATTTTTTAAATGTCTGTACCCCAGTAATGTTTGTGTCTTGGAACATATTCCTATTCACTCTACTCCACCTTTATCTTGGAGTAATTTTACAGCTTTGACTCAGGTATAATTTTACGTGTAATTTTACAGCTGAGTCAAAGGAAAGTCAGAGGTATCCTGTCACTTGTTCTAGGTCCTTGGCACATAAGTAGACGAGTGAATTCTGCACTCTCCTCGACCTGACCCAGAAGTTCATGCTTTTTCATTACATCTACCAATAGGGAATTGAAATTCTGTACTCCTAAAATGTGACCCAACAAATGCAGTGCACGCCGTGTCTCTTAGCAACTGACTTACTTACACATAGTCTAATTTAGGGAATTTCCTTTCAAATTCCTTTAGTGTTTTGCGATTTGAGATGCATGTAGCCATCTTTATATTAGGCCAATGTTTAAACACTGGGAGTAAATTCCTTTTAGTACAGTGAGAATGAACCTTTAGGGAGCTGCTGGGGCAAAGCTCAAGTATTAAGCAACAAAAAACTTCAAAGTTTATGATCTTAGAGTTCTCGAAACAAAAGTAATTTTATTTTAGCTATGCACACATAAAAACTTTAGCTCCAAATTGTTAACTTCAGGTAACACTTATGCTTTTGATCTCTTATCCAGTATGATGTAAGTGTTATGCACTTATATTACTTTAAGTAATTAAGAGTAATATCCTTATGCACTTATATTACTTTTAAAACATGCAATTATAAGCTTCGTAAGTATAAAGTAAAACACTTATAGAATAAATAGCCAAATATGCAGAGTGAGCCATCTACTCACACTAGGAGGGAAGGCAGAGCATGTGGCTATGCTGCAAGTGCCCAGGGAAGTCAGTTCCAGATTCAATTCTCCTTTTGGGGCCTCAGTTTCTCAGTTTCCTCAGATGTAAAATGAGATGATTGAACTAAGTGATCTGTAAGGCCTCCCACCACTCAAAGATGACTTGACTCTAATGTTGTTTAGCCCACTAGTGACCTTTGCTTGACAAGTCAAAATACATTTGGATATGATAAAACACGACTGCCCCTCTCCCTTCTTTGAAATAATCTAACTAAAGAACACTTCTCCCTCCCACAACCAACACTAAGCTGATTTTACTCCAGAGGCGAGTTCTCTTTTATGTTCTTTGAGGAATTTGTATCTTGCTTTG
The DNA here is from genome assembly GCA_963573935.1 of Arctocebus calabarensis. Lineage (NCBI taxonomy): Eukaryota > Metazoa > Chordata > Mammalia > Primates > Lorisidae > Arctocebus > Arctocebus calabarensis. Next base: position 15,981 of record CAUYON010094594.1, read on the forward strand.
GCAGTTTTAAGCAGACAAAGGCCAGAAAGCCTTCCCAGGAAGATGTTTTTACAATCCCCTATTGTCCAACTTTCCATCTGTGCAAAAGGAATTTTTCCCAATCAGTTTTATTTTATTCAAAGAATGGGATGCCTTTCTATTCTTGTGATACTTACTAAGGAGAATGTTCTCCAACTCCATCCAAGTTAATACAAAAGATGTATAATCACATATAACCATTTATGGCTGAATGATACTCCAAGGGACAAACAAATACACACCCACAGGAAAGGAAAACACAATTAAAATCAAGTGAGGGATAGTGGGGGAAAAGGAAGAGGGAGGGGGAGGAGGCGGGGATTGATGTGCTCTCACCTGATGGGCACAATGAGAGGGTACATGGCACACCTTACGGGGGGAGGGGCACAACTGCAGTGTGGACTTCACCCAACCAAAGCAGACAAGGTAACCTAATTGTACCCTTGTATTATTCTGAAATTTAATTAAATAAGTATATAACAAAAATAGGATGCCAAGACTAAGAAGTATTCGTGCCAGAAAAAGGAACGATACCATCTAATCCTAAAACCTGAGAGTCCCATTAAAATGGTATAAACTACAGAAATATAGCTAACGTTACTAATGACATACATCTGTGCAAAAGGCATTGCCCTTAACTTTTTAAATTTTTTTTTTTACTATTGTATGCAGGTTTTTTTGAAAGTATTTTTTTTTCTTTAAAAATATTTTGGGGACACAAATGTTTTGGTTGTAAGGATTACTTTTATAATGCTTGAGCCAGGGCTGTCAGTGTGCCCATCAGCCAGGTGCTCATTGCACCTGTTAGGTAGAGGTGCCCATCCGTGATTTCCACTGTGCACATGTGTGTTCACAGGTTACTTTCAACTTAGTAGCAAGGACACATTGTGTTTCTTTTTCCATTCTACTTCATTTAGGAGAATGAGCTCCAATCCCATCCAAATTGTTGGAAAAGACATTAATTCATCCTTTTTTATGGCTGAGTAGTATTTCATGACATACATATACCACAATTTGCTAATCCATTCATAAATTAATGGGTACTTGGGTTGATTCCACATGTTTGCAATTGTAATTTGTGCTGCAATAAACATTCAACTGAAACTGTCTTTTTAATAAAATGATTTCTTTTCCTTTGAGTAAATACTCAGTAGTAGGATTGCTTGATTGGACAGTGGTCTACTTTTAGTTCTTTAAGGAATCTCCATCTGTTTCCCAGAGAGACTATACTAATTGTCAGGCCCACCAACAATGTATAAGTGTTCCTTTCTCTGCATTCACACTGGCATGTTTTGTTTTTGACTTTTTAATAAAATCCATTTTAATCAGGGTAAGGTGATATTGCATTGTGGTTTTAATCTGCATTTTCCTGATATTAGCAATAGTAAGCATTTTTCATATGCTTATTGGTCATTTGTCTCTTTATGAAAAGCTTCTGTTTATGTCTTTTGCCCACTTTTTAACAGAGTTGTTTATTTTCTTGGTGATTTACTTAAATTCTTTGTATATGCTGGTTATTAGCTCTTTATCTAATGTACAGCTTTGGACTTTTTTGATGAATAGTCTTGCTACAACATTAAATATGTATTAAAATATACATATTGTCATTTTACTAGAAAATAATATTTTTCAGAAACAATGTTTTATCCTCAAACGTAAGTCACCATCCCAGCTATGAAGACTTTATTAAATAAAATTAATCTCAATCCAAAGTCAGTATATCTCTATCTGTAAAATTGCTATATTCCTCTCCCAATTACCCTCGAAACAATGATACATATATCTTCTTGTGTCTAAAGTGATACATACAACTTTTTGTGTCTAAAGTTGTGAAAGTTATCTTAGTTTGTAAGCAGATGGATCAAGCAAAAATCTTCCCTAAGTGTGTTGTTTGTTCAGTCATTAACGGACATTTATTGTGTCCTTTCTACGTTTTAAAGGGCATATCTTGTGCTAGAGACACACACAAGCTATGAGACAGACCGAGTCTCTGCACACACTGCTTACCTTCTAACATTCTCTAAGTTTAACCCTTACTTCTAGACACAAGCAATACACAACTAAAAATAAGACCATTTCAATTAATTTTTTTAATTATTTACTAATTTTTATAAATTAATAAATTAAAAATAAATTTTTAATTTCAAGATATTATGGGAACACATTTTGGTTACATAATTTGCTTTCATCTATGTTAGGTCAAAGTTACAGGTGTGCCCTTCACCGAGGAAGTGTGCAATGGATCCATGGATGAAAATTTTTAAAAGGAATGTGATCAAAACTTTGCAGTGGAGTTACTCTGAGAGACGCTCCTAGACTGTTCCTCCGAAGGAACATGGGTACGGAAACCTGTACAAATCCAGGCAAAGCATTACAGTGTGTGCCAGCTGCAAAGAACCTGAGAGCAAAGTGACCTTGGCCTATCTTGTGTTAAAATTTTGTACCTAATATAGTCCAATGTATTTTTTATTGTAACTATTTTTTAAACTCCCCCCCCCCCCCGAAAAGTCTGGTACACGGGGAGAAACGAAAGCCATCACTGTACATTAATCTCTAATGTCACAGTCTAGCACCCAAACTGTGTGTTGGGATCCTTTGCTCTGACAGGTAGACTTTTGTTAGTTCAGGCACATGGGAGCTTAAGAAAGGCCCTAGAGCGTGGTACTTGAGGATATGAGTTGTGTCAGCTCATTCCTGGTGTGAATACTAATCCCCATTAGTTGTATAGACTTGGGCAAGTCATTAAATTCTTTATACATTTTTTTTTAAGACAGAGTCTTACTCTGCTGTCCTCAGTAGAGTGCTGTCGCATCATAGCTCACAGCAACCTCAAACTCCTGGGCTCAAGTGATTCTTTGGTCTGAGCCTTCTGAGTAGCTGGGATTATAGGATCCTGCTATAATGCCTGGCTATTTTTAGAGACACGGTCTCACTCTTACTCAGGCTACTCTTGAACTCCTGAGCTCAAGCAATGCACCCATCTCAGCCTCCCAAAATACAAGGATTACAGGGGGTTTTCCTTCTTTACATAAAAAATTAAAATGCCACCAGCATCTATCTCATTGTTCATTTTATACACACACACACTGCTTATCCATGTACGTGGGGCACAGTAACTGATCAATAAATGCCGTCGATGGTTACTATTATTTCAGTGAATATTCTGGTCATTTTGCTTACTTTTTAAAAACAAACCTAATGGCTCGCTCTCAGGATTAACTGTCACTGCTCTGAACAGAACTGATTGTGATTAGGTTGCAACCAATATAATCCCACATAATTATTTTATTGTTTTTCAGCTCTTGAGCAAGACAAAATGTACTTCTTCTATTTCTAAATTATTCACCATCATACTTAGGAAAACTTGCTATAAACATTTTTCAGGTTTCTTAAGCGACCTGTAGACTTATTTTTAATATATGTGTATAACAGGAAAAATATCACCCTCTTGAACACTTGCAATGGAATGATGGAATGATGCTCAATGTCATAATGAATGCAACACAAATTGGTCTGTAAAAGAAAATGATGATAGCCTGATGCGATAATGAGCATGCTCATGACAACCATCCTCCAGGGCCAAGCCACGTGAAAGTCCTTTAAGTCATAACCCTTGTTACAATGGTGCTTCCATGGCAATTGTTTCTAAGAACATCAAAATTCCCAGGATAATTTCCAGAAAGCGTACTTTTTCAAATATTTAAATGCTCCACTTCCGCCTTCTTCCCACACGCATGGATGAGTAAAGGCTTCCCTGACTGTAATAATCTACACTGAACTCATACTGACTTCTTTAGACTTTATTTAGACTAAGTTTATTTTCCAAACATTAATAGAAAATGAATAACAGTACATTATCAACAAAAAGCATAACACCTACACAATATTGAGGGAACATTTTGGTTTTCTGAGCTAACACATGGTACAGTTCTGAAGGGAAAGAATATTTTTTGCTAAACAAATACCAAAGTTTCACAACCTAGAAAAAAATCAGAAGCAAATATATCTATAATGTTGTCTCAATATCTTTTAGAAGTATTACTTTTTGATTTCAAAAAGTTCTAAGGGCTATAGATATTAATTCCAAAAGATGTTAGTTTCTAAAATGTTCTATCCTGTAATCACTGCAACATACAGATAGTACTACTTATCCAACCCTTGCCTCTTTCACAGTAAGGGCAAGATGAGATTAAACCAATGGCAGGCTGAGGAATTCTATTACACTACTAAGTGGGTATCGATTTGATCTACAAATGAAAGCAAAGTCTTTCGGACTTTCCACTAATATATAAGTTTTAGAAAATCAAAACTCTGATCAAAATGTAGTTATTAGCCACCCTATTAGCCACCTTTGCTTTGTCAACATTGCTATTAAATATTGCAAGGAAACAAAAACTATAGGGTTTTGATGACCTAAGATTTAACTAACATTTAACATTTGACTATAGAAGGATGCTAAGAAATAGAAAAAGGGTTAAAATATGCTATTTTAGTTCTTCTCTTGTAGGTAGGAGGAATTAAGTAGCTAAGAGAAGATATAAGCTGAAGAGCACAGAGACAGATTGTTGAAACTGAAATAATTAAATTATGCAAAGACTGAGAGGACAGATTGTCAAAAAACGTCTGCATTTGGCACTTCAGAACACTTGACTGGGTTAAATAAGGTTAACACAACTTGTCATGCAAAAGTGGTGATGAACTTTTCTTATTGAAAATCTAATTATAATATTCTACAGCAAGACATACTATGCTCAATCTTAAAGTTGTGACATAACTTAGGCTATTAATCTTTGCTATAGAATCATGCTTTACCAAGCGCACACACACAAAGATCCTACTATATTTAACTAACAAAAACTGAAGGCTTTGTCTAAAATATGCCCACAATTCTGCAAAGTAAATGTTACTATTCTTGGGGGGATCTAATGCATCTGGAACCTCTCAACATTTATCTTCTTTTTATAGATCAGAAAATGAATCCTCATAACTGTAGAAATGACTGACAATAGTTATACCATTCGTGAGGGGCAGAGTTAAATGCCTGACATTTGAATCCAGGGCCTTTATGTCCATGCTACCTAAATTAGTGCACGACAGTGATTTTCAACTGGTATGCCCTGAAAATTTTTAATGATCATTAATTAAATTATTTTCAAAAGTTCAAAGCAAAGTATATCCTTTTTTTTATTTTGTTTTTTAATCGACATAATTTAAGTGTGACACAGAAGTTTAACTGCAGGATCAAGTAGCATGAGATAAAAAAGGTTGGAAAACACTGGTCTGCAATATCATATCCAGTAAAAATGAAAAATGAATACTCAGTAGCTATTAACCTATTAACAATTTATTCCTTCTACTGGCTCTAGTACATGTTGTTCAAACAAAGTTAAAAAGGAGACGACAATTTATTTAAGTGGAAATTATAAAAGATTAGTTTATATTGTCAGAACACAATGAATAAGGGCAACTTGGGCAAAATTATTTAACCTCTATGAACTTTAGTGATTCTTCTTTTAAATTCAAAGTACAGGGTAAACGGTACTGAACACAATGGGCCATTAACACACTCAGGCACACACAAACATATGTTCCTATGTATCCCTGCTGCAGATAGAATCATGTGGAATAATCAGGCTTGGCTATGCCATCTGTGTTAATTAGAAAAGGAAACTCAAATGCCAATATGTTGAATCAAATATATCAAACATACATACTTCAATGTTTGGCCAAAGATGACACACATATGTTAAAAGAAAAATCCTAACAAACATAAATCTACAAACACATCACTTTATTGCCTCATCTTTTGTTTTTAAGAAAGTTATTATATAATTGCCTGCCTGCCTTCTAAAGGATTGCTTTTGGGTAACTATAGGGTAAAAAGCCCTTTTCAGTGAAGAACATCCCGTCGTGTGTAACGCAGCCTGGGTATGTTTCAATACAGGAAGCATTTAACAACTTGAAATATTGCTTCCTTACTACTTGAAGTCTACTAAAATCATCTCCATTTCAGAGATTTATGAGGATGAATCAAAAATTTGAAATCATATGGAGATTATGTTACTTCTCGCTGCTGGGATATGAATAAATGAGTCACCACATCCCTTCTGGGAGAAGCTGTGGCAAAACATTTACTCTATGTTTTCTATGAGATACCAAAATGGGGGAACTATCGCTGTGTGGGGAAAGTACTGGCAGAGGGAGCAGAGAGCCCTTAAGGCTTCAGTGAGATGCTACAGAACCTGCCTCCCCCAAGCCCCACACAGACTAGGGTGCCCTTCTGCCTGTAGTTTCCACTCTTTTCCAATTTAGCACCTGTGTTACTCCCCTTCATGTTATCCTTTGAACACACCAGGCATACTCTGACCTTGTAACTCATTTCCTGGAACACCCTCACCTAATAAATCTGATTTGTTTCCTCTCTTACCTCCTTCAAGTCCTTGCTCCAATGTCACTTTCCCAATGAATTATGCTTGATCTGCTCAATTTAAATGTTAGTTTGTGTTCTACAAGGCATTCACACTCACAATCCCTCTTATGTACTTTATTTTTCCCTTTTATTTTTATAGTACATAATCACCCACTAAAGTCATTTTATAACTTTTCTGATTATTGTTTATCATTTGTCTCTCTCCACTTACACATAGTAAGTGCTCTGTATCTGTTGGCTGTTGGATAAAGAGCAAGTTATGCCATATAGGATATTTCCTTAACCCATATCATGCTGCCTCTGCCCCAACCCAAGAGCACTACTGATCACCTGGCCTTATTCCTGCTAACCTTCACATCTTTGCTCATAACATATGTTTATCTAGAATGATTTCTGCATCTCTCAAATCTAATCTGTCCTCAAAGTCTGCTCACGTTCCATTCCTCTATAAGGCCTTCCTAGATTCTATTAGGCAGAATACTTTTCTTCTTTCTCATTATAACTAAACCTCAGTTGTAGCATTTATCACAGTTATTTGCATTTCTTTTTCTCAAGCTATCTAAGAGGCTATGGTCTTTTAAACTCACATTTATAGTCTTGTGTGAGCCTAGCACAGTGTCTGGTACTTTCAGGCATGTAATTATACTTAAGAGATTGAACTATCCATAACTTTGGGGCTTTGTATTGTCAGTAGACAAAATATTAGAAATAAATAAGCCTATACTTTGTAGAGAATGGTATTTAACTCCTCCCAATTCAATGTAAATAAATTCAGCTTGATTAGATGTGAGGTTTCCTACTTAGCTCTATTTCACTGAGCACAGAGGTGACAGAAAACTAAATATTCCCCTTGAAGCTTAGGCAACATTCTATGAGGTTTCCACATCAAATAGATTTTTAAAATTACCTTTTGATCTATTAGTCTTCATTTGCAAATATCCTCCAACCTAGTTATCACAGGTTGTATTAGTCCACTTTTCCCTGCTATAAAGGAATGCCTGAGGCTGGGTAATTTATAAAGAAGAGGTTTATTCAGCTCACAGTTCTACAGAGTGCACAAAAAGCATCATACCAGCATCAGCTCTGGTGGGGGCTTCAGGGAGCTTCTGTTCAAGGTAAGAGGCAAAGTGAATAATCAGCTCTTGCATGAACTCACAAAGCAAGAATTCACTCATTATCTCAGGGAGATCGCCATTCATGAGAGATCTGCCACCCAACACCTCCCGCCAGGTCCCACCTCCAACAGCAGGGCTCAAATTTCAACCTGAGGTTTGAGGGGCTGAATGCCCAAACCACATCACAGGTTTTAAATGTTTCTTTAGGAGGAAATCTCCAACTGCTTTCATAAGCCTTTCTCCATTTCCTGGTTCCTTCTGGTTTGACTTCATCTTCTGTCAAGTCCCAACACAATATCCTTCACTATAGTGATAATCAAACCTGAATCCAGAGCTCACCTGCGCTCCACAGACCCTACGGGGCCAAGGACACACTCTTAGGGAATCCAAGGCACCTGTAACTTGCCATGGACATTAGTAAGTGTATGAGTATGTGCATTTTCCTTGAGCAAGGACCTACCTACATCAGATTCTCTAGGGGTCCACAATCCTAAAGAGACTAAGAAACACTTAGTGGACTTCCTGTTTTCTGCTGTTATATCCTGAAAATTCCCTCGACTTCGTGAGGAATATATTAGGGACTTTATTAAGTTGAAATGCCACCAAATGTGATATAACTAAAAGGAATAACACCTTCAAAAATACAGACTCAAGATACAGCTACCATGCACCTGCTGAGTACCTGCTATTATGCTAAGGAAGCAGCGAATAGGAAACCACTGATCACTCAAATGCTAGAAAAATGTGGGATTGTTTTAGGAAAAAGATTTATACTTTAAGAAAGATTGTATATTCCAAGAAAATTGTGTCAAAAAAAGATTCTTAATAATTTAAGAGATGGGTGAAATAACTAAAAGTTTAATATATTCATATTATTATTGAGTTGCTGCAGCTGCCAAAGGATCTTTTAAAATAATACCATTAAAAGTAAATAGCTGAATTGATGTTTAGAGAAAAAAGAGTCCATAACAAAATACTATACATCTGGCTTTCTGGTAAACTAGAGTTCCCATGTCTATCATATAAGAATATTTGACAGTCACAGTGATGGCCTGAACATGGCTATAGACAAAAATAAGAAAATCACTATAGTTTCAGTCATTTATTTATTTATTATTATTATTATTGTTTTTTGAGACAGATCCTCAAACTATAGCCCTGAGTAGAGTGCTGTGGCGTCATGGCTCACAGCAACCTCCAACTCCTGGACTAAAGCGATTCTCTTGCCTCAGCCTTCCGAGTAGCTGGGACTACAGGCACCCCACAACGCCTGGCTACTTTTTGGTTATAGATGTCATTGTCAGGCAGGCCCCGGCCGGATTTGAACTCACCAGCTCTGGTGTATGTGGTGGCACCTTAGCCGCTTGAGCGACAGGCTCCACTCAGTTTCAGTCATTTAGACCACAGCTTTTTGCATTATGTATTGTATTATATTCTTATTCAATAACATGAGTATATTTATATGGCATATGCACGTATAGCTTTGTGCAATGTTAATTGAAATATGTAATGAGAAAAATACAGCTGTCTCACAACATTCAAGAAGATTTGAAGATGGAATTTAAGTTATGTCAATAGAATTATTCACAAGGATTATTTGAATTTTTAGTTGAGAAAAACTCTACTAGCGGTTTCATTTTCTCATTTATGTCATTTATTCATTTAGACATTATTCATTCAATAAACATTGATTACTTACTATGTACTGGGCTGGGTTATGGGGAGATAAAGTGAATAGAATTTGTACTTTGGTAGAAGATACAGAGAAGTAAACAGATTATTCCAGAAGGGTATGACAAGGTGGGGGTGGGGGTGTACAAGATGATACAGGAACACAAAAGAGAAGCCCTTGGGTCAAGCTGGGTGGACAGAGGTGGTTTCCCATGGAAGGAGATGCTTCACGTGGGCCTTACATAACAGGTGCAAAAGCTTGGGAGCATTACCCTATGTAAGGCAAGTGGGAAATGCTACTGCTGGAGTGACAGCTACATCTCAGAGAGCGAAAGAATCAGTGCTAGAGAGCTAAGCAGGAGTCAGCACATGGGGGACTTTTCTTCATGCTAGTAAAATGACGCCTTGTCTGAAAGGAGTAAGCAGCTGAGGGCAACTTTTGCTCCAAGAGATGACATGACCATCATTGCATCTAGAATCTCCCTCCAAGGCTACAGTGCAAAAGAGAGATTGAAAAGATGGAAAGAGAAGAGAATGGAAAGAAAATAATCACTTAGGAGCAGGCATGGTGATTTGGACGAGAACGGAATAGGGTTGAAGAGGAGAGAAGAAGCAGACAGGCAGATCCTGAGAGTGTGATGTTGGTCCAGGGGTGGGAAATCTGTGGCCTTCTTAATCCTAAGAACATCCTTTGGACTAAATCCAAATTTACAGAACAAATCCTTTTAATAAAGGTATTTATTTTGTGAAGTTTAGATTTCTCTGAGGGGCTGTATTTATTTGGGGAAACTGGAGGGCCACATGTGGCCCTGTGGCAACTGGTGTGTGGATGAACACTGGTGCTACCTCCCAGGGCTGACGATGTTGAAGAGGAAAATTTGGAAAGGGACGTTGATGATGCTTGAGAGAACAAAATTGAGATAACAAGCCAACGTTTGGATATGTGCCTAGAGCGAGCAGGAGAAAGGCCAAAAGAGGAGATATAAATTTGGGGACGATCACTGTAGGTACATTAGCAGAAGCCATGGGTATGAATAAGCACATCTGAGGATGTAAAGTTGGACAACGGGAGGGTCAAAGTCTGAGACCTAGAGAAAGAATCCTATTAAAAGGAGTGGATGACATAAAAGAGATTAAAATTTTTTTTTTTCTTTTTTAGAGACAGAGCCTCAAGCTGTCACCCTGGATAGAGTGCTGTGGCATCACAGCTCACAGCAACCTCCAATTCCTGGGCTCAAGCGAGTCTCCTGCCTCTTCCTCCCAAGTAGCTGGGACTGCAGGCGCCTGCCACAACCCCTGGCCATTTTTTGGTTGCAGCCATCATTGTTGTTTGGTGGGCCTGGGCTGGATTTGAACCCGCCAGCTCAGGTATATGTGGCTGGTGCCTTAGCCCGTTGAGCCACAGGCGCCGAGACGAGATTTTAAAATTTTGACAGAAGTAATAATAAGAAAAGCAGCAGATCCTGAAAAGAGGGATTCTAAAAACCAAAAAAAGAGATTTTAAGTAGGAGAGATTGATCAATAAGAAAACTAAAGCAGTAGAATTATAAAGAACTATGAAAAGAGAAATACAGCCTCTAGATTGGGCCACAAAGGTAGTCAGTGGATGTCTGGCTAAGGGGTGGCCTGAGAAATTTCAACGGAGGATCCAAAATATAGCAGGTTCAGAGGTATTAGTTGAGACTCTCTCTATCAAGTGACAGATGCTAATCGGCATAAGCATGAAGGATGCAGAAAGAGCTGCTGGCATCAAAGGAGGAGCTGAACAATAGGAAGGCAGGAGCCGGAGCAGCCTCAAGGCCAACATCCCCAAAGATAATTTATCATGTCACTAGCTGGCTGAACAACCACTTTATTTAAAGCTAGTTTGCTGAAGCTAATTTACCAACCAGTTCTCTGAATTTACTTGCTTGTTTTAACTATTCGAAATGGTTTACAGAAATTTACAAAAGCTCGTGAAAGTTCACACTGTGTCCAAGTTGACCAGTCTTCATTGTCCATAACAGCAGTGTCGTGAGAGTTCAGTTTGCCCCAGATAGTCATTGTTAGAGCCCACGGGAGCTTCCCAGCTGGAAGACAGGCAGAGAGGAGAGTTGGCACATCCCACAGCCTATGCTGCAGCCCGCAGAGAGCAACCACCAGAGGGAAAACGGTGGGCAGAGAATGAGGGGCAGAGGCAGACGCAGCGGGCGTGTGAGGGAGAGGGGGCATGACATGGAAAGTGTCTATTTAAAGCTTGGACGACATCAGTGATTCTAAGGAGAAGCAGACTGAGAACAATGAATGTGATTGTTCTGATTGGAAATCTGACTACATTTTATTTCCCTCTCAATAAAAACAGAGGCGCCAGTTAGTATCTAAGTCTATATAACAATTACGTTTTGAGCTTTTTAACTTCCTTTATAAATACATTTTATATATTCAGGTACAGTTACTAAAAAACTGCTCTCTTAGCTTTGGAGGGAATCATTTTAGTGTACTCCATTCATTCATAAGTAATCTTTTTTTTGCTTATATTTAATCGATGAAATGTTATATTCACTGAGTTCAACAATCATTTATAAAGTTTCATGCATGAATGATAGTAATGTAATTTTACAATTAAATAAAACAATTCATTTAAAGTTTGATGTATTCCTTCACTGATCAATTCTGACTGATCAAATTATCTCTTCAGCCACTAAAAAAGATGGAGACTTTAGATCTTTTGTATTAACCTGGATGGAGGTGAGACACATTCTTCCTAGTAAAGCATCACAAGAATGGAGAAGCAAGAATCCAATGTACTCAATTCTAATACAAAAGCAGTAGATGAGCTAATACAAGGGGGTGGGTAGAGGAATGAGGGAGCAGGGGGAGGGTTAGGAAGGGGCAGAAGGGGGGGAAGGGAGGTCACGGTGTCTGGCACACCTCTCGGGGTGGGACACAATTATAAGAAGGACTTTATCTAATAAATGCAGTCAGTGTAAACGAATTCTTTGTACCCTCCATAAACCCCAAACAATAAAAAATAATTATTAGTAGTAAAAAAATTATCCCTGTGTCTAATTCTCTTTACCTATAATACCTGGCCACAGTGATGCCATAAGTTGTTATGATAAGAACAATCAGTATAGATCAGCCCCACAGCCAGGCTGCCTGCATTCAAGTCCTGACTTCACCTCTTTTCAGCCCTGTGACCTTGGCAAGTTACTTAATCATGCTATACCTATTTTCATAAGCTGGTCCATCACAGTGATAATACCAGCTCATAGGGTTTGTGGAGATTAAATGTATACACACACAAACATACATATACTTTTAGAACAATGCCTGGCATATATATTACATGCATCATTTACGTATTTGATGTTATTATTGTTGTTTTTGTAATCATTTTTCTTGTTACAGGGTAGTTCATAGGGATGAAAAAAGCTGTAAGACATTTCTGCCTCAAAAAGCTCTTAAAATGAATGGAAGATAGAATATTGAACACATACACAGGTGCACACGCACACGTCTAACAGCACATTGAGTGAGACCATTTAAATTGCAGCAAGTGTCCAGAATTGTACTAACAACATGCTACAGGCGTGACCCTCATCTCCAGGGATGTATTCAGAGCTGGTAGAACCAGTTCACATTGACCAACCTCTCTCCCTGCCCTCTTTTCCCTCAGTCCATAGAACAAGGAGCCTACTGGGAAAGCCTCAGACTTCATGGGTGTGGTGACAGGTGGCTCATAACTGACCCAATTAGAAGAGAGGTGAGAATAGTTTGTTTCTATAGACAAGCATTTCAGAGGTGGAGGGGACCTTTTTATAACAATTGGTGAGGAACTGGCTGATTGATTCTTGAGTCAGGGTTGAGCACGGTAAAATAGCTATTAGGTGCAGTTAACATGTGTCCCTGGAATGCGGGATGAACTACATACAGAATCTGGTACCCACTTGGGGACTAAAGCTGTCTGACAACAGGAGGCCCTTCAAAGTAGCCTATGTCAACAGGGCTTAAGTGGATTAAAGTTCAATATGCTTGTGACGGAAGGCAGCCCCTTCCAAGTTTCTAGAGGGTGTCAGGGCACACAGAAGAGGACTCTTGTGATATCTGTGGGCCCACATGAAAGAGCAAAGGGGACAGAGGAGGGGCAGAGCCAAGTAAGGGGTACTGCACCATGAGAAGGGGGTGGGGCAAGGGCTCTGGAAGGACTCCGGGTGACTAGCTGTCCTTCTCTGTTGGCAGCTACAGAAGTCACTAAAAGGAGGATGAATAAAGCCACCATCCTCTTTCCTCAAGTGGAAAGCATTTACTCAGAGACCACTCTCTTGTCAGAGCATGAAATGAACCCAGAGGAACTGGAGAAGCCTTGTTATATGACATATTCTGTCTCCACTAAATATTTCTCTCTCTCTCTCTCTCTCTCGGAATGAGGATCTAAAAACCAGATCCCTCTCCTGTCACCAAAGGCCAAGCAGGCAAGATCACAGCTTACTCCTGCAGGGAAGGGAAGAGAACGTCAAATTGGATACAACACTGGAGTTTAAGTAGGAATGACCAGAGGTCATGGTATCTTGCCAAATGGACCATAAGGAATTCAACACAGTAGTTTTAAAGTTGTGGCTGATGAATTAAAAAATATAATGTTCTCACATCTGTATATTCTTTAAAACAGTGTTTTTAAGGGAAGAGTTAAAAATGCTAATGGACTATCAATCTAGCAACTTAAAAGTGAAACTTAATTTTATGATATCTTTGAGAATATAAAAGCAAATTTAGTCATTTCATCAAGAGTAAAATATTAGGAAATTGACTATTTAAGAGAGTTACAAAGTAAAATAATGAATTCGATAGGTTGAAATTTCATGTAAATGACCTGGAATCATTTGCTAGGAATTGATGAAAGGCATTATAACAAATAATACTACTGTCAATAATATTTCAATTCCTTATCACTTTGTTTGAGAAAAATAAGGCAAGTGGCAAAAGGGATTCAAGAGATTTATTGAATGTTCCATTTTCATACAAAGAATTAGCAAAAACTGAGATACAAAAATAGGGAAAAAACCATGACAGCTAATATTTAAGAAATTTGACTCACATGCAATATGCAATATAGTATGACTTAAAGATAATCTGGGCTGTGCAGTGGTTGTTTTACAACCAGTAGGACAATATGCAGGTCATTCTAAAACCACATGTATTCATTTTAGCTAGACCTCCCCAGATAATTTTCTCATTTATTTATTTTATTTCCCTTGTGTATTTTTTTTTCAAGATCACTAGCTGTGATATATTATCTTTTAAAAATTATTGTCATTTTCCTCCGGTATTCCCGAGTTTTATTCTGAAGACTTTATTAACAGAAGAGTAAGCTAACTAAAATAAGACCTGCTTCCTCCATAAACTCAACCTAGCAACCAAATATCAACCCTTCGTCACCAAATAAATAAATAATTTCTTCCTGAAACATTTCATTTTGTATTGCTTTGTGCATACCATTCTTCCACATAGTAACAACATTCCTAAATTCAACAGTCTCCCACTCTAGGCCAAGATTAATTTAAAACCTAATTAGCAGCTTCCAGAATTCTGAGAACCATAGGCTCCTGGTAGAGGTTCCAATTAAAACTTTAGCCCTTACAGAAGCTGATTAGATCACTTTTGTTTTTCTTTATGTTTTCCCTACTAAGCTAGAATAGGTTTACCCAGACTTTCCTAACAAACCAATTATGGAGGAAATTATGACAGTATAAATTTGTAAAAAAAAAAAAATTCTAACAGCATTCTAGTTGCATTCCACAGAAGCAAATTTTTGAAAATCACACTGGGGAAGTGGAGGGTACAATGTCAGAGAATAAAAATAAAACTGTAATTTTTATTAGGTACACAGCTATCTTACCAATAGCTCTATAATGTTATGACAAACTGCTAAAGAACTGTTTTTGCTAGAGCTAAAAATAAGTGCACTGTGACATACCTCATTTAGAGAAAGAACTGTTATTATCTTCATACAGAGAATACAAAAATGGCTTGCCAAAAATGTTACTTTAATAGGCAAAGGAAATCAAATTAAAAACTATCACCCATCATCATGTCATTATATATTTAGTGGTATTGTTGGCATGGCTTTGAAGCCGCCAGACACACACTTCTATTTCAAAGTGGCATGTACACTATGATGACTTTCTGAATATGCCACTTGTCCACTTATCTCCCTTTGTGATCTAATTTTCACTCTTCTGTTCTTCTTGGTCTCAAAGAGTAAGTTAGGACAGATCCTACACCGTGCGTTCTCTCTGAATCCAGACCCGACACTCCACTTGTGTGGACTGGATAAGACAGCAGTGGGTACTGTATGGGAATTTAGAGTTGTTGGCAATTGAAACCAAAGTCTCTCGTCATCATTCTTTGCAACACCTGCATGGCTGACACCCTGCTTTAGCCCTGACTTTGTTCCAGCCTGGATTATCTTTTCACTAGCAACAGTCGCTTTCGGCGGGTGTTGCTATAACGTTAGTAATAGCAGGGAGAAATTAGAGGTGTTGCAGTTTTTTGTTTTTTTTTTTTTTAATAATTTTATTGAATCATAATTATGTACATTGGTGCAATCACAGGGCATGGTTCATATACAGTGAGAAATATTTTGATCGTACTGTTACAGATATCCTTCATGGCATTTCCTTGATCACTGTATAAAGACATTAATACTCTACCTTTAATAAGTTTTGCCAGTACCCTACTAAGATGCACCGTAGGTGTGTTCCCACTAATTGCCCTCCCTCTACCCATCCTCCCCCCACCCCTCCCCTCCCTTTCCCCTATCCCTGTATCAGGAAAAGGGCAGCTGGTCTGCCAGTCAGAATGAAAAACTTTACCATGCTTGGGCTACCCCTGAGGAGATTTCCCCCTCAGCAAGCGATGGCTTCAGAGGGCCTGTCACCATGACAAGCACAGTCCAGGGATTTGAGTCCCTGGCTGACCACCTACCTCATCTCTCAGCTTCATCCATTCTGAGCTCCTGCTATGTTCTTCCTCCATGCTGAGGCTTTGCATCTATGCCACCTTTGTCTGAACTGTTCCCATTGGGTATGCCACTCATAGACACGGTCACAGGGAGAAGATGATGATGCGATGACGGAGGCAGAGGTTGGAATTATGCAGCTGAAAGTGAAAGTAAACCAAGGCCAAGGTTTACCTCACCCACCTGAATCCGGGAGAAAGCATGGTCACCAACACTGTGGTGGTAGCCTTTCAACTTCTAAAAGTTTTTACAACCATGAGGGGAAAAACATTCTGTTATTTAAAGCCATCCAATTCATTGTAGTCTGTTAGGGCAGATCTAGGGAATTGATACAATAACTCATTATTTTTAATGATCTATCCACTTTCCAAGAAGGTCTCCGATGTGATCCTTCCCCAGAGTGGACTTTGTTGGAAGGTGAGATACCTTGGAGATTGACAGTCCCAATGTCCAAGTGAACACACAAGCAGTAGGTGGGCTGATATTTGCAGCCTGGCCTCAGTCCTGAACTGAGGAACTGGTTATATCTCTTGGCCTAGCAAAAGGTTTTCTCACTGCCTAAGTTTATTGGCCTCATATCATCTTTTGTTCCAAAAGAATGAGTGACCTGGGTCACTCTCAGGTCTTCATATCTTCTGCAATTGGAAAAAGGGGGGGGCAGGGTTATGCAGACTTCATCCTCTCTGTGGGAAGGTTTGGATTACCCCAACATGGATTTCAGATAATTGAGGGAAAAAATAAAGTTTCATTTGCCCCAGAGTTCTTCTTCGCTTGAACAAGTGTTCTTTATTAACCAAACAAGGGTGTTATTTTTTTAAAATATATTTTCACCCTGAATGACAATGGCTTCTTCTCACTAGCACAAAGTTCTTTGTCTGAAGAATTGTTTTAAAGAATTGAACGGGAATATGTTTTAAGAATAGTGATGAATTCACAGGGCGGCAGGAGAAAGAGGGAGTCTCCAGGGAGTGGTAGTGATGGGTGTGGCTTTGGACAGAGGTGGGCACCAGCTCTACGACCTGCATGACTTAGTTGCCTTTCTGAGAGCAATAATTCTGTATTTGTAGAATTAGTGTTGGTATTCAATGAAGTAATACATAAGGCTTTCAGAAGCGTCTTCCATTCTTGAGTCTGATGTTGTTAACATTAGTTGAGTTGCTAATACATTTTGCAGATGAGGAAATTGAGGTCCAAAGAACTGTTTGAGGGCAGATGGAGAATGGAAATTTTAGGGGAACCAGGCAAAAGCCTTGGTTCCTAGCTGAGGCCTTTGCTTTTCCTACTCCATTCTGTCTCATGACTTTCAAACTTTGGGAATAAAACCTCTTGTTCCCCAATGAGACGTGAAACAAATGCACATGAGGCTGCAGAATCAGGAACTGACAGTCACACTAAGATATAAGTTACATATCAATAATTACATCTTTGAAGACAGGTTTCAATAAAAAGGGACAAGGGAAGGAAGGAAGATGATGGGACGTCTAACCAAGAAGGCTAAATAATTAGAAAGGAAGGATGGGACCATCTCTCTCTTTCCCATTAGAAAATGACTAAACTAAAAGAAAATGACTGAACTGGTTAAGGTTGGTTGCAGTGAAGATAAGACTAGATCAATAATTGTGATACGTTCTTACAGTTTCATCCTGTTTATTCATTCCTTAGTTCAGAAAGTACGCTTGTGTCTGTCCATCTAATCCATAGGATTAGATGAAACATGTAATGGAAATATACACCCTTTGAATTTAAATTCTTCTGTTTTATCTCTCTGATGAAGGAAACTGCCGTGTTTTTTGTTTGTTTGTTTGTTTTGTTTTGTTTTTGTAGAGACTGAGTCTCACTTTATCACCCTCAGTAGAGTGCCGTGGCGTCACACAGCTCACAGCAACGTCTAACTCCTGAGCTTAGGCGATTCTCTTGCAAGTAGCTGGAACTATTTTTCTGTTTTGCAGTTTAGCCGAGGACAGGTTTGAACCTGCCACCTTCGGTATATGGGGCTGGTGCCCTACTCCATGAGCCACAGGCAGCGCCTGGAAACTGCTGTGTTTTGAGTTTCCCAATAGTGAAGCCACCTCTGGCCAGCAGTCAATTAAGAACTAGGTTCTTAACCCGACAGTCCTCCAGGAACTGAATTATACCAATAGTGCCACATGACTTGGAAGCTCATGCTTCTCAGCTGAACTTCCAAGTGAGATCCCGGTGCCGGCCAGCTCTCTGGTACAGCCTCATGAGGGACCCTGAACCCCAGAGGCCAGGCAAGCTGTGCAGTATTCTTGATTTATAGAAGCTATGAGATGATAAATATGTGTTGTTTTGAGTCACTAAGTTTGTGGCAATCTGTTAAACAGCAATAGATAAATTTATACAGTGATGATCTAAGATCTACTGAGGCAGAAATGTTGAGAAAAAGCATGGAGGATGGGAGAGAAGCCCTAATGTGTCCCTCTCTTTGGCCACCTGTTTCCAGAGCAGTGGGGCTGGCAGTTTTCTGGGTGTGGCACTGCTGGGACCTTGGCACAGACATGCTGCAGACATCTCTGGCAACTTTGGAAGGAATTTCTCCTGAAAGGAGTCAATGAATCCAAATCTTTGCTCCAACCCTCACAATTCTTAATAGGAACATTCTGTGGAATCTTCTGGGCTCACAATGACATGGAAGAGCCTACTTATATTTCCGCAAATATTACGAAGACCAACAGCTGTCCACGCAGGCTAGGGAGTCAAAGCAAGGACTTGGCAGGCCAGAGAGAAGTTGTTTAAGAGGAAGACCACATAGCTCATTCAGAAAATCTCTGTTTTCCACTGAATGTTTTTTTGGGTCTGAAAGACAAATGACACTATCAACAGTGGTCTTTTTCTCTCTCTGTTCTGCTTCTGAAGTTCAGCAGGAGGTATCTCCAAGGATTTAACTTGCTATATCGTATGCATTGTACTTTAAAGAAAACTCCCCGATCCAGTGAATACCACATCTTTCTTCAGGATTCTCCCTTAATATATTTCCTCACTTGCTAAAAATATTGGTACATTTTTTCCCGAATCATGTTTTGTTGCTATTTTAACATTGTAATTGAGGTTTATGTAGAGTTGTAGCATTGGCGGTTTCCTCCAAGTGAAGGATTTGGATTTAGAGATGTGCTTTAGGGATACTGCAAATGCTGAGATTTCTTGCCAAGTTACACATACTTAGTTTCTTTTATCTGTTTTACATATGAAGGTTCTGGGTAAGATTAACATCTGAAAAGCACAAAAGAGGTCCAGTGCAAAAAAATAATAATAACACATTTTAAAGTGTCCCTGCAATCAGTGATACAAACCATCTGCAAGAAATTTGACCATTTAAAAGATAACATTGTACTCATTTTTTATGTCTAAAATATACTTATTAATATAATCTATTCAATGGTCATACCAGGAACCTGGGTGAATTTATTTCACGCATCAGTGTGTCATTCATTCAATACAAATGTACTCATAGCCCCTAGCAGAGAAAAAATGAGCTCTCACGAAATGCAGCTAAGTCATCATTATCACTCCTCTGAAAAATCTTATGATAAAGCAGAGAAGATGTAGGAATCACCACAAATGTGGTGAGAGTCCCAGTAGGATCCACTTTTCCAACACCTTCCCACGTTGCCTGGAATAATTCAAAACACTCCTTTTTACTCTCAGAAAGATTCCAGTTTGGAAGGTAAAGTGCAGATGGGCCAAAAGTCCTGTGTATGTAGAAAGAAGTGTCTTTTGGTAAAATCGATCCTATTTTTTGCTTCTACTTAATGCCAAGAAAAGTTGATCATCAACATTTATCTGTTTACTTTTGGATAGTTTAGGTTCATTCTGGGCATTTACTAGATCAGAAATTATTGCCGATTTTCTAATTTTCTTCACCACTATGTAAAATTAGTCTTATTTTTACCCAGGTCAAGGGAAAACTATCAGTAGTTGACTCACTTCTCCCAGCTCTGACAGTTTTCCAGTTGCCATGGACAACATTCCTCCATTAAAAGGCATAAATATCTGCTTTCCTATATGGATCCTGTGACCATCATGAACTTCTGGGGAAGGAACCTACCACCCACACTCTACTTTCTTTTACATTTTCTTCCTCCAAGGAATAATTGTGAATCAGAGAATACTATATGGAAATCAGAGCTGAAATAGCCTATAAATCACACTTGTCATCATTTCCCCAAACTGTGGTTGATTTATGATACACCCAATGCCTCACTGCCATGGCCACATCATTCTCGTGATGTGAAATCACATACAGACAACCATGAGGGACTACTTAAAAACTATACAAAGGGGGAAATAAAAACAAAACAAAATGAAAGTTGGAGAACATAGAGACACGTATGGGATGCAGACATATCACCAAAACATCTGGGGGTGATGGAAATAAATGTTCACGCCATGGAGAGCAAGGGGGACAATCCTTCGGTCAGCACTGGATTATCTAGGCTAATGGAGAATAGGGGAAGGGATACGAACACCAACATAATTGAATGCTTGTCTCTAGTTACAAAGATGCTCCCTTCTCTGAAACTCTGAGTTGTTTATTCCTAAGCAGAGGAGCTGGCAACTTTATTTCCCATCAAAGCCGGGTGAGGGTTCCCTAGTCATGTTGGTGGCAAAGTGTGCTGGGGGAAAGGAGAAAGAAAAGAACCTGTATAGCATGGGAAAAGAAAATTCAAGAAAGCAGTGCTGATTAATTGCTGTTTTCCATCCTCATCTGAGCTAGACTTTGGAGACCTGGGGATAAACTTGAGGAGCTACCTCCTGTCCATGTCCATCCAGATTAAAATTGCGAAGCTGAGGTTCCAATTTCATTGGCATGACCCTGAGAATGTCCTTCCTCCAGAGAGTAATATTTAAGTTTGCTCTCTGTTAAATGTCCTGCATTAAAAAAAAAAAAATCTCCAAGTCTCATGTATTCCAGAATTCTGTCTGGGGTTATTTTCTAAAATATTTCAACCAAGAGAGACAGTTGATGATGAAGTCATGAAAGAAGATCATGTGAACCCTAATTGTCCTTCTTTGGGGTTTCCATGAATGTTCTTTCTCTCCAGGGCACGTCCAGAGTCAGCTAAAACCCATCAACTCAGTGTAAGAAATAGGAAGAGACAGAGAGTGGCAGGGAGCTGCCTTGGGCTTGCCTTTGCCAGGGCAGGCCTGTGTCTTCCAGCAGCCTGTCTTCCCTAATTGTACATGACTTCACTGGTGATGGTTATTAGATGATTTCACACTTGTGGGGCCACTCCTTCACATGGTCTACTGCTTAATTTATTTCATTTAGCCCAGTTATTTGTCATCACTTTTGAAGTCTCTGGACCAGACAGACATAAGTTCAGGTCCTAGCTTCATCTCTGTTGAGCTGTGAGACATTGATCAAGTTGTCTAAACTTTCTGAGTCTCTTTTCTTTCACCTATGAAAGATAATAATGGCTAGGTTATGCAGTGTTGATGAGAATTAGGGGAATGTCAATAGCTTGCCGTATTGTCTGAGCACTTAGTGTGACTGTGCATGTATGTGAGTGTATTAGTAAAGACTATCCAGAAAAATAGCATCAATGGGAGATGTTCGATTGATTTTCAGGATTTGGCTCACTGAATTGTGGAGACTTGGTAAGTCCAAAATTTGCAGAGTGGTCCCACATCTTAGCAAGGTTGCAGTAGTGGCTGCTCTTCTCTGAACTTCAAGATTCCACCCAAGGATGATAAGAAGAAAGAAGCTGAACAGTCAGCCAAGAAAGATAAAGACCCCAGTGAAGAAATGTGGGGGCAAGGCCAAAAAGACGTGGTCCAAACCAAAGTTCAAGACATGCTCAAGAACCTAGTCTTGTTTGACAAAACTACATATGACAAACTCTGAAAGGAAGTTCCCAACTATAAGCTCATAACCCCAGCCGTGGTCTCTGAGGGACTAAAGATTTGAGGTTCTCTGGCGAGGTCAGTCCTGTAGGACTCTTTAGTAAAGGACTTATCAAACTGGTTTCAAGGCACAGAGCTCAAGTAACTTACACCAGAAATACCAAGGATGGAGAAGCCCAGTTGCTGGTGAAGATGGGTGAACAGGGTCGAACCCCTAACTGTATATTTGGAAAAATAAAACTTAATTGAACAAAGAAACAAAAAAAATCTCCAGAGTAGGCCAGCAGGCCGAATATCTTAGCAAAATTTCTTCTTGCTCAGGGGAGGTCAGTCTTTGTTCTATGAAGGCCTTGAAGTGAGTGAATGATGTGTACCCACATCATGGAAGGCAGTCTACTTTACTCAAAACCCATCAATTTCAATGTAATTTTATCCAAAAACCCCAAACAAACAAAAAAACAAAAACATCTTTGGAGAAACACCCAGAATAATGTTTTACCAAATGTCTGGACACTGTAGCCAAGTCAAGTTGACATACATGATGAGCCATCACAGCATCCATTTCTTTAAAATTAGGAGCTGTATAGTTCCTCATATGCATCAAATAATTATAGGCAAAATAGATCTTCTAGTGCTTTTTGAATAGTCACTGACTTTATGTGGAAAAAAAGGTTGAATAACAATCTGTTCATTCTAGAACCCTTATTCTGAATTTTTCAGAATTTACCCCACTCTGGTGGTCTCTGCTGAATCTCTGGATGAACTGAAACAGATTATGGTGGGGGGAGGGCAGTAGAAACCTCCCCAAAACAAACACAAAAGTGTATCTAGGCAGAGATAGGTGCTGAAGACAAGGAAAATCCAATCACTCCTCAGAGAGACATGTGACCCTTCCTGGAACTGCAACTCGGAATTTTGGCTTCCTCGACATCAGGCCATAGCTTTGATGAGGAGATCATTTGGATTTTTCAGTTCCTAGAGGTCTGTGGGTCTTCTTGCAGTGGGCAATGAGCTAGCTATCCATTCTGTTACCACTCTAACCACACAGAGCACATTTTTTCATTCATGTCAATCTTTGGGCCCCCTTGAAATGAGCCTTGTAGAGATATCATGGTGGCTCAGTCAAAAGGGCTCTTGGATACTCATATGAAGTCACTAACATTGCAAATTCATGCTGCAGACAACAATGGTTCATGAGACTTGCTTTCCAAATCTTGCCTCTTTGCCTTTGAGACACTAGTTTTGGCTTTCCCTCTTATCTTTCTCAGATCATGCTATCTCTTGGTGTCACTCAGTTAGGAGTGACTTTGTCCCACCCTTAGAAGAATATGCAGAGAAAATGCTTTGCTTCCCTAGTCAATCTTCCCTTTGTGTCTGCTCACTTTCCATTTGATGCCAACAGCGGTCTTGACAAGATAAGGTCAGTAAGATAAATAGGTCCTTAGATAGTTTAGGTGACTCTAAGACAATTATTCTAGACCACCTTTCCGTGGGTTCCTTCATGTCAGATTTCCTGAAGGTGCTCAACTCTCAAACGTTTTTCTGAGGTCGCCAGTGTTTCTGCTTTTTTCAGCTTTCTCTCCCTTTGGTGTCCGGCACGTGGGGGAGGGGAAGGCTTTCTCTCTCTCATCTGCGCCTGGCCTGTCACCTATCTTTGCCATTTTCCTAAATTGTCCCTCTCTCTCCTTCTAGGTCACTGAGTGCACTCTTGCTCACCCCACAGAGTTTAGTTCAGTCGTAACTCCTTTTACAATGCCTTTCCTGGAAACATGATCACTTTCTTCTCTGTTTCCATAGAAACTGTATGTCTCCATTATAGTGCTCATCATGTTACTGTAATTGCTGGATACTTCCCTCTCTCCCAAAACATGAGGAATGGGGAGTTTTTATCTTTTAATCTCCAGCATCTAGAATGGTCAACAGCAAAGGACACCCTTAATAGAAGTTCACAGAATGAATGGATGAATGGATAGAAGCATCCCTCAGGAAGATCTTAGAGGTGTTCCCAAGATTTGCCAACTTCACCACTGAATTGCTATGCGACATCAGGCAACTTGCTTGCTCCTCTGATTTTCTGTGTGTGTCACAATGAAGCTGGCTTTCAGTTGATTATCAAGTCCTTTCCTGTTCAAGGAACCAGAGCTCCCAGCAATCTGCCATATGTCAGTGCGGCAGGCTGCTTCTAAGCAAGGATTCATCACTTTTGTGTAGTCTCAACATCCTACAATGAGCCCAAGTCCTACTGTTGTTCCAGCTGGGACTCAAGGAAAAGCCTTGATCTTTGAATGCTGTTCATTGCCTGACTAATTGGGGTGATAATAAAAGCTGCACTAAACTCTCAGAAACCCTTCTCTTTAGACTTTCCATGGACTTTCCTGTGGAGGCAGCTTAGCAGTATGGTCAAGACCATTTCTACCTGTTCACACCAATAGGTACCCCAATATGAGACACCCATGGGGAAGTAAAAAGTAGTGGGGTAAGAGGCAAAGCCCAGAGAGCACATCAGGAGAGCCACAGACACCCATTATTGGAAAAGACCTTAGGTTCAGCCTGGGGCAGAGGCGTCTTTGCCCAGTAGGCATTCTGCACCTGCTTAGTTCTCCTCTGGGACTTGAGCTCGCCATGTCCTGAGAGGCAGTTCACGGTCTCATTAGAACAGGGAGAAGGAACACTGGTCAAATTCTACTGAGACTCCAGCAAACCTGTGGCCTGCCTTGCTTGAGGATAAGAACAGCTGTGATCTCAGATATTCACCGGCCCTGGTAAGGAGGAGGACAGGTTCTGCAGATTCCGTGTGTTCTAATTTTGGGTTAACCACGCGCCAACTGTGTGACTTTGTGAGAGACTGAACCTCTCTCAGCCCTGAAAAATTACCCTCATTTTTCAATGAGAGGAATTACAGTGCAAAACTTGTGGTCTAGTTATGAGTTTTAAATAAGATGATGCATATCAGATGTTTAACGCCATGATTGGCACACTAATGTTTACTCAGCACTTAAGAACATCAAGAAACATTTCACTTGCCAATCATGAGTTCCTCGTTTCCTTTCTTTAGTGGGCAGCCAATTAGGACAGACCCCAAAGCATGTACTTGTGGCCACCGAATCCGTGAATGTGAGAAGAAGGGGTTTGAGTTTGGCATCAGGGCAATTGGTTCTAAGTCCCAAACCTCCCACTGTCACTAGTGAGGTTGCCTTGTCTGAATCACTCTGGACTCTGGAAATTAAAAGTTGGCTCAATCCCTTGAAATTCCCAAATAAATTGAATTGCTTGAATGACGTGAAATCTAAGCAATGGGGTAATTGTTAGAATCTTTCTATGCATGTGCATGAATTTCCCCTGGGTAAATGTTATATGCACCTTCTTCTTCTCCCTTCTATACACACACCAACTTACAGTCACTCTCCTAGAAGGTCTCTAAGTTTTCTTTCCTAGCCTGCATGTTTGCATATTATGCTCGGGAAAAAACAACCAATGGAAGTCATTACTCAAAAACGATCATGGACGTCTGTTCAACCGTCAAAAAATAACAAGAAAGTTGCATGGAGAGGAACAGTGGTGTAATATTTCCTAAGCTCTCTCAGTGGTGCATATAAGAATCAAATGAAAACCAATATGAAGTAGAAAAACATGATGCAACAGATTAATATTTATTACCTTAAAATACTATGAGTACACTGAACTGTGTCTATGATTCGCCGCATGAAGAACTGAAAAATCATTAAACCCATCCTAATTCCATTTGTCCATATTGTCTGCGGTCATTTTCCCTTCTCTGCCATTCATGGATGGCTCCATCTTTGTCTTCTTATCAGCTTCTGTTCCCACCTCGGCCCGTCTCAAACTAGACCCAAAGAAGGTTGGCAAATATCTGAACAATAGGCTTTCCGGGCCAGGTGACTTCTCGGCTGTGCCTCTGCCCCACATTTCCTTGGCTCCTACCCTGAAAGGCAGCAAAAAGAAACAATAGCTGTCAGCCCAGGCCAAGCGGTGTTTTTCTGAGATGCAGCTGAATAATCAATTATTGGGTAAGTGTAAAGTGTATCTGAATTTCCCTGGCTGCCTTCCACGTGGCTTTGAACCCTCAAAGTCAGTAGGACGGGTCTGCTCGGCTCTCCTCCCAGGTTCTGTCCCCACCCTGCCTCTCAACCTGAGTCTTCACGGCAGCTCTTACCTCTTTACCAGCCTCACCTGGCTTCCTCCAGCCTCCCCCAGGGTGTCTAGAAAGAAAGACCTCTGTCCCCTTTTCAAAAGAACCGGTTGGAAAGAGAAGAAAGTGCTGACAGTTATTTGGCAACTTTGTGGTTTGGGGCATAGACTGGGAACTGTGAGATAAATGCTTGAAACGATTTGTATTTTCATGCTGGGGTAGGAAGTAGCTCTATTAAAATAAAGCCTATCGATCTGAACGGTGAGGACCTTTCAGGAGAAAAGAGAACCCTGAATGTTCTCCTATTTCCATGTACCCAGAACCCACCCTGTTAAAAGGGTTCCTGTACTTCTGGTCGTTATGGAGTTTACTGTAAGAAAAGTCAGAATAGCAAGTGATTCAGCAGAGGCAGCTCGCCAATGATGATAACAAGCTGGGAAACAGTTTAAGGAACAGAAAAATTCTTGTCTATGACAATGTCCAGTTCCTTTGAGGGTTGGTACTGATACTTAATGTCACTTTGGGGAAACAATGCCACTGTCAGAATGCCAGATGTGAAGGTGGTTGGCAGGCAGATCAAACAGGAGGTTGTAACAATTCACTTTTGAATCAAATACTGTTTATGTAGCAGGTTGTGCACCTCGGCCAAAAGAAGCCCTGTGAAGACAGTATTTTCTAAGAAGCATGGAATTGCATTTTTTGTTTTGTTTTGTTTGGGTTTTTTTTCTTTTTTTGCTTAGCTGAAGCTGAGAACTCAGTGTTGAACACAGAGGTTAACAAGTCTCAAACTCAGCCTCTTACTCAGAAGGGAGCCAGACTTGAGTGTTCTCATCTGTATAATGGAAGCGATACTTGGATCCTTCACAAATGTCTGTGGTGGAAGCGAAATGGGATAATTGTCACCTGTCAGATTGTGGGATTTTATTTGTTTACTCGGGGTACCATGACAAAATGATAAATGTCTTCCAAGTACCAATACGTATTTAGAAAACAAATTGGAGGGAGTTTTTAACCTTGAGAATGTATCATAACAGCTAACAGGGATGGGGTGTCCTTTGTAGAGGCAAAAAATCGTAGGATTACATTGTGGTGATAGGTGCACAATTCTGTAAATAGACTAAGAACATCAAATTGTACATTTCAATAGGTAAATAGTATGCTTTGTGAGTTGTATGTCAATAAAGCTGTTAAAAATGTATAGAAGAAGTAAAAAAATGGGGGGAAGGGAAACGCAGTGTGGCAGGTATTGGTAACCACCCCATAAAACATATGCTCACTTGCCCTTTGAGCTGTAATCCTTCCTGAGGTTAGCGAGGACACACCACAAAGACAGCTGGCTAAGTGGCCCTCCCTAGACTGAATCTGTCAGGGCCTCCATCCTAACTTCCAGTCCCCAGAGTTATAAGCCATCAACTTCTGTTCTTACAAGCCACCCAGTCTATGGTGCTTGGTTATAGCAGCCCAAAGGGAAGGCGACAATGGTGGGAATGAATTCAGTGTGGCCTACACGCTATTTCAGACTCCCTGGCTTTTGACAGACTGTATGTGAGGGTAGACATATTAATACCTTTCTATTCTGAGTGGGTCTCTGAATTCTGGGTGATTTTGTCCCACCTGCTTAGTTAAGAAGCAAGAAGTTGCATCAAGAAGATCTTTAAAAGGAAATTTGATGAAAGTATTAGCATGCAGCGTGGAAAAAGAGTGGTTCTAGGCAGGGGGACAGCACACAAGTGCCCTGGGTAAGAGGTTGCTGTAGCCCAGGGGCCTCTCAGGAGGTCATATGATTAACCCCAGGGGGGAGCTGGGTTGAGGATGCAGCGTTAAGGCAATGTCTTGGAAGTGGAGAGCAGCCCTCTCCAGACGGTAGACCTACCCTTGATCTTGGACTTCCTAACTTCCAGAACCATGAGTAACACATTTCTGATCTTGATGAATTGCCCAGTCTCAGGCATTTTGTTACAGCAGCACACATCGACTGAGATAACTAGTTTTTGATGAGAACAGAAATTAGGAATTGTGTTTTTTGTTGTTGTTGAGCGTGATCTTCTAGCCTTCATTCTAGAAAGCAGGTTTGAATTCCAGATCACTGAAATGGACATAAATACATATAGCAATAATTATGTACGTATAGTGGTCTGATCTTAATTTTTTACTCTTTCTCAGCGAGCAGTGCTAGGGTAAGGTGATCACCCACCCACCAGGTAGTGGCTGTATTTGGATGTCTTGGGTGTCTCCATTTTTCTTGATCCTCTGCATTCCACACAGATAAGCATTTTCTCATAATTGTCTTGTTTCAACTCTAATCACTAATCTCTTTCTTGTGATCTACAAAGGCTCAGTGGTCACAGTCTGTACTGAGACATTACTTCCTTCCAATTTGCTCAGCAAAATGGCAAATGATCTTTTAGATATTGTACCCAGGAAGGATTTTAGATCTTACATTCCTTCTAAACTCACTTATTTCTAGTGACTTCTTTTTTTTTAGTTTCCACTGGAATTTCTACGTAAACAATTATTTTATCTGCAAATTAAGACATTTTATTTCTTCCTTTCCAAAGTAAATGACTTTTCTTTTTTTTTCTGTGTGTCTTTTTTTGCTTCTGCCTGATTGTACCTGTCAGGACCTCCAATAAAATGCCAGCAGAAACGGTGAAAGGCAGAATCTCATTCTATTTTTTAATCCTAAAGGGCAACTGTGTAGTCTTTTCCCATTAGGGTGTGATGTTAGCTGTAAGTGATTTTTAATTTATGCCCTTTATTAATTTGAAGAAGTAACCCATTTATTTCAGTTTGCTCTTCTCCCTCTGACCCCCAGAGTGGATATGGGATTTTTTTCAAATGATTTTGCTGCATTTGTTGAGATGATAATATGGCTTTTCTCTTTTAGGGTTGGTGAATTACACTGATTATATTTCATCTTCAATTGCATTTCTTCGATTAAACTCTGCTCGATGTTTTATTCTTTACATATATTGTTAGTTATTTTGGTTCTAAATAAGATGTTGACAAATCGAATCTGTATACATGAGAAATATTGGTCTGAAGCTCTCTTTTCTTACTTTGTCCTTGTTTGGTTTTTTGGCATAAGGGTAATGCTGGCCTCAGAGTTGGGAAGTATTTCACCCTTTTCAGTTTACTGGAAGGGTTTGTCTAGAATTATAACAACACATTACTTGAATGTTCCATAGAATTCACCAGTGAAGCTACTAATTATGGGGATAGAGTCTTATTTTTTTTTTTTTACAAAGTTTTTAAACTAAAATTTGCATCTCTTTGACAGACAGAGGGATGTTTAGGTTATCTCTCTTTTTGAGTGAGGTTTGGTGGGTAGTGGCTTTCAAAAAGTCAATTTCATCTAAGTTGTCAAAATAATAGTTAAGTGGTTTGTAACTTTCCCTTAGTACCATCTTAAGATTGCTAGAGTCTGGTAATGTTCCTCTCTCATTCCTGATATTATTGGTGATTGGTGTGTGTTTGTGTGTGTGTTTGGGAGGAGGTCTTAGAAGCTTGATCTTCTCAAAGAACAAGCATTTGGCTTTATTTTCTCAATTAGTTTTCTGTTTCTATTATATTATTTCTCACTTTAATTTTTATTATGTCCATTATGCTAATTCCTGTTTTGTTAATTGCTGTTTTCTAGTTTTTTATGGTGAATGCTGATGTAATTGATTTGAGACTTTTAAAAATGTTGTCATATAGGTACTTACTGCTATAAATTATTTTATAAATAGTTATTCCTGCCTCATTCTGCAAAGGGTGAAGTTGAGATTCAGATGGCGTGAGTTGCTGAGTTTAAATAGCTTGTAAGTGGCAGAGCCCAGATTTCCTCCTAAGTTTGTTCCTTGGAAATAGTCGTCTATGTGATTTCCTTTGCTTTGTATTCCTTTCATTTAAAATACTCTAGAGCAGTGATTTTCTTTGTTTTTTTTTTTATTAGATCATAACTGTGTACATTATTGTGGTTATGGGGTACAAGGTGCTGATTTTATATACAATTTGGAATGTGTACATCAAACTGGTTAACACAGCAGTGATTTTCAACCAGCGTGTCAGAACATACTGGTGTGCCTTGAAAATTTTTAAAGATCATTAACTGAATTTTTTTTTTTTTTTTGAGACTGAGTCTCACTCTGTTGCCTTGGATAGAGTGCCATAGCCTCATGGCTCACACCTACTTCAAACTCTTGGGCTTGAGTAGTCCCCTTGCCTCAGTCCCCTGAGTAGCTGGGACTACTGGCATGTGCCACTAACGCCCCGCTAGTTTTTCTATTTTTAGTAGAGAGGGGCTCTTAATCTTGCTCAGGCCGATTAATGGCAGGTCACAGTGGCTCATGCCTATAATCCTAGCATCTGGGAGGCTGAGACAGGTGGATTGCTTGAGCTCGGGAGTTCAAGATGAGCCTGAGCAAGAGCAAGACCCAGTCTTTAAAAATAGCCGGGCATTGTGGTGGGCACCTGTAGTCCCAGCTACTCAGAAGGCAAGAGGATCTCTTGAACCCAGGAGTTTGAGTTTGCTGTGAGCTATGATGACACCACAGCACTCTCCGAAGGGCAACAGAGTGAGACTCTGTCTCAAAAAAAAAAAAAAAGAACCACTGATATATAGGTAGAAAGTCTTCAACAGGGAAATTCATTCTTGGAGTCAGAAAGTACCACTATTCTTTTTTCTTTTTTTTGAACACCCTTCTTTCTGGAGTGGGTGTTCTCCACTCCATAGAGCGCAGGTCTGCTGAGATGTGGCTGTGGTCCCAGCCGATCACGAGAGCCACACTTCTCCAGTCATGGCACGTGCTTACTTCCTTGCCATAAGCTGCAAAATTCCAACTGCTTTTCTAGAGCTTTGTTCGCATAGAGCTGAGAGAAGAAGGGCTTTGTTTTTTGGGAACAGAATCAGGAGGCATGAATGAGGGTTATTTGGGAGCACAGAAACCACTCCACAGAAATTGTGTGTGTGTGTGTGTAGTAGGCAAGAACAGGACAACGCACAATGGGAACACAGCCAGGAATTACAGTAGACTAGGGACGGGGGTAATGCATCAGGAAAAAAGATGATCACCCAAGCTAAGTCGTTTATAATCCTCAGATCCAGGAGCACCTGACCCCAGTACGTGGACTTGCTAGTTGCATGATCCAATAAGTTCCATTGTATGCCTAATGGTGGGAGTTGGGCTTCCCTCACTAATAAGAATACAGAAAGAAAGGAATA